>CM067318.1:57074227-57311727 GCA_034231615.1 Meghimatium bilineatum | reverse complement strand
CCCTAACCCTAACCCTAACCCTAACCCTAACCCTAACCCTAACCCTAACCCTAACCCTAACCCTAACCCTAACCCTAACCCTAACCCTAACCCTAACCCTAACCCTAACCCTAACCCTAACCCTAACCCTAACCCTAACCCTAACCCTAACCCTAACCCTAACCCTAACCCTAACCCTAACCCTAACCCTAACCCTAACCCTAACCCTAACCCTAACCCTAACCCTAACCCTAACCTAACCCTAACCCTAACCCTAACCCTAACCCTAACCCTAACCCTAACCCTAACCCTAACCCTAACCCTAACCCTAACCCTAACCCTAACCCTAACCCTAACCCTAACCCTAACCCTAACCCTAACCCTAACCCTAACCCTAACCCTAACCCTAACCCTAACCCTAACCCTAACCCTAACCCTAACCCTAACCCTAACCCTAACCCTAACCCTAACCCTAACCCTAACCCTAACCCTAACCCTAACCTAACCCTAACCCTAACCCTAACCCTAACCCTAACCCTAACCCTAACCCTAACCCTAACCCTAACCCTAACCCTAACCCTAACCCTAACCCTAACCCTAACCCTAACCCTAACCCTAACCCTAACCCTAACCCTAACCCTAACCCTAACCCTAACCCTAACCCTAACCCTAACCCTAACCCTAACCCTAACCCTAACCCTAACCCTAACCCTAACCCTAACCCTAACCCTAACCCTAACCCTAACCCTAACCCTAACCCTAACCCTAACCCTAACCCTAACCCTAACCCTAACCCTAACCCTAACCCTAACCCTAACCCTAACCCTAACCCTAACCCTAACCCTAACCCTAACCCTAACCCTAACCCTAACCCTAACCCTAACCCTAACCTAACCCTAACCCTAACCCTAACCCTAACCCTAACCCTAACCCTAACCCTAACCCTAACCCTAACCCTAACCCTAACCCTAACCCTAACCCTAACCCTAACCCTAACCCTAACCCTAACCCTAACCCTAACCCTAACCCTAACCCTAACCCTAACCCTAACCCTAACCCTAACCCTAACCCTAACCCTAACCCTAACCCTAACCCTAACCCTAACCCTAACCCTAACCCTAACCCTAACCCTAACCCTAACCCTAACCCTAACCCTAACCCTAACCCTAACCCTAACCCTAACCCTAACCCTAACCCTAACCCTAACCCTAACCCTAACCCTAACCCTAACCCTAACCCTAACCCTAACCCTAACCCTAACCCTAACCCTAACCCTAACCCTAACCCTAACCCTAACCCTAACCCTAACCCTAACCCTAACCCTAACCCTAACCCTAACCCTAACCCTAACCCTAACCCTAACCCTAACCCTAACCCTAACCCTAACCCTAACCCTAACCCTAACCCTAACCCTAACCCTAACCCTAACCCTAACCCTAACCCTAACCCTAACCCTAACCCTAACCCTAACCCTAACCCTAACCCTAACCCTAACCCTAACCCTAACCCTAACCCTAACCCTAACCCTAACCCTACACCCTAACCCTAACCCTAACCCTAACCCTAACCCTAACCCTAACCCTAACCCTAACCCTAACCCTAACCCTAACCCTAACCCTAACCCTAACCCTAACCCTAACCCTAACCCTAACCCTAACCCTAACCCTAACCCTAACCCTAACCCTAACCCTAACCCTAACCCTAACCCTAACCCTAACCCTAACCCTAACCCTAACCCTAACCCTAACCCTAACCCTAACCCTAACCCTAACCCTAACCCTAACCCTAACCCTAACCCTAACCCTAACCCTAACCCTAACCCTAACCCTAACCCTAACCCTAACCCTAACCCTAACCCTAACCCTAACCCTAACCCTAACCCTAACCCTAACCCTAACCCTAACCCTAACCCTAACCCTAACCCTAACCCTAACCCTAACCCTAACCCTAACCCTAACCCTAACCCTAACCCTAACCCTAACCCTAACCCTAACCCTAACCCTAACCCTAACCCTAACCCTAACCCTAACCCTAACCCTAACCCTAACCCTAACCCTAACCCTAACCCTAACCCTAACCCTAACCCTAACCCTAACCCTAACCCTAACCCTAACCCTAACCCTAACCCTAACCCTAACCCTAACCCTAACCCTAACCCTAACCCTAACCCTAACCCTAACCCTAACCCTAACCCTAACCCTAACCCTAACCCTAACCCTAACCCTAACCCTAACCCTAACCCTAACCCTAACCCTAACCCTAACCCTAACCCTAACCCTAACCCTAACCCTAACCCTAACCCTAACCCTAACCCTAACCCTAACCCTAACCCTAACCCTAACCCTAACCCTAACCCTAACCCTAACCCTAACCCTAACCCTAACCCTAACCCTAACCCTAACCCTAACCCTAACCCTAACCCTAACCCTAACCCTAACCCTAACCCTAACCCTAACCCTAACCCTAACCCTAACCCTAACCCTAACCCTAACCCTAACCCTAACCCTAACCCTAACCCTAACCCTAACCCTAACCCTAACCCTAACCCTAACCTAACCCTAACCCTAACCCTAACCCTAACCCTAACCCTAACCCTAACCCTAACCCTAACCCTAACCCTAACCCTAACCCTAACCCTAACCCTAACCCTAACCCTAACCCTAACCCTAACCCTAACCCTAACCCTAACCCTAACCCTAACCCTAACCCTAACCCTAACCCTAACCCTAACCCTAACCCTAACCCTAACCCTAACCCTAACCCTAACCCTAACCCTAACCCTAACCCTAACCCTAACCCTAACCCTAACCCTAACCCTAACCCTAACCCTAACCCTAACCCTAACCCTAACCCTAACCCTAACCCTAACCCTAACCCTAACCCTAACCCTAACCCTAACCCTAACCCTAACCCTAACCCTAACCCTAACCCTAACCCTAACCCTAACCCTAACCCTAACCCTAACCCTAACCCTAACCCTAACCCTAACCCTAACCCTAACCTAACCCTAACCCTAACCCTAACCCTAACCCTAACCCTAACCCTAACCCTAACCCTAACCCTAACCCTAACCCTAACCCTAACCCTAACCCTAACCTAACCCTAACCCTAACCCTAACCCTAACCCTAACCCTAACCCTAACCCTAACCCTAACCCTAACCCTAACCCTAACCCTAACCCTAACCCTAACCCTAACCCTAACCCTAACCCTAACCCTAACCCTAACCCTAACCCTAACCCTAACCCTAACCCTAACCCTAACCCTAACCCTAACCCTAACCCTAACCCTAACCCTAACCCTAACCCTAACCCTAACCCTAACCCTAACCCTAACCCTAACCCTAACCCTAACCCTAACCCTAACCCTAACCCTAACCCTAACCCTAACCCTAACCCTAACCCTAACCCTAACCCTAACCCTAACCCTAACCCTAACCCTAACCCTAACCCTAACCCTAACCCTAACCCTAACCCTAACCCTAACCCTAACCCTAACCCTAACCCTAACCCTAACCCTAACCCTAACCCTAACCCTAACCCTAACCCTAACCCTAACCCTAACCCTAACCCTAACCCTAACCCTAACCCTAACCCTAACCCTAACCCTAACCCTAACCCTAACCCTAACCCTAACCCTAACCCTAACCCTAACCCTAACCCTAACCCTAAACCCTAACCCTAACCCTAACCCTAACCCTAACCCTAACCCTAACCCTAACCCTAACCCTAACCCTAACCCTAACCCTAACCCTAACCCTAACCCTAACCCTAACCCTAACCCTAACCCTAACCCTAACCCTAACCCTAACCCTAACCCTAACCCTAACCCTAACCCTAACCCTAACCCTAACCCTAACCCTAACCCTAACCCTAACCCTAACCCTAACCCTAACCCTAACCCTAACCCTAACCCTAACCCTAACCCTAACCCTAACCCTAACCCTAACCCTAACCCTAACCCTAACCCTAACCCTAACCCTAACCCTAACCCTAACCCTAACCCTAACCCTAACCCTAACCCTAACCCTAACCCTAACCCTAACCCTAACCCTAACCCTAACCCTAACCCTAACCCTAACCCTAACCCTAACCCTAACCCTAACCCTAACCCTAACCCTAACCCTAACCCTAACCCTAACCCTAACCCTAACCCTAACCCTAACCCTAACCCTAACCCTAACCCTAACCCTAACCCTAACCCTAACCCTAACCCTAACCCTAACCCTAACCCTAACCCTAACCCTAACCCTAACCCTAACCCTAACCCTAACCCTAACCCTAACCCTAACCCTAACCCTAACCCTAACCCTAACCCTAACCCTAACCCTAACCCTAACCCTAACCCTAACCTAACCCTAACCCTAACCCTAACCCTAACCCTAACCCTAACCCTAACCTAACCCTAACCCTAACCCTAACCCTAACCCTAACCCTAACCCTAACCCTAACCCTAACCCTAACCCTAACCCTAACCCTAACCCTAACCCTAACCCTAACCCTAACCCTAACCCTAACCCTAACCCTAACCCTAACCCTAACCCTAACCCTAACCCTAACCCTAACCCTAACCCTAACCCTAACCCTAACCCTAACCCTAACCCTAACCCTAACCCTAACCCTAACCCTAACCCTAACCCTAACCCTAACCCTAACCCTAACCCTAACCCTAACCCTAACCCTAACCCTAACCCTAACCCTAACCCTAACCCTAACCCTAACCCTAACCCTAACCCTAACCCTAACCCTAACCCTAACCCTAACCCTAACCCTAACCCTAACCCTAACCCTAACCCTAACCCTAACCCTAACCCTAACCCTAACCCTAACCCTAACCCTAACCCTAACCCTAACCCTAACCCTAACCCTAACCCTAACCCTAACCCTAACCCTAACCCTAACCCTAACCCTAACCCTAACCCTAACCCTAACCCTAACCCTAACCCTAACCCTAACCCTAACCCTAACCCTAACCCTAACCCTAACCCTAACCCTAACCCTAACCCTAACCCTAACCCTAACCCTAACCCTAACCCTAACCCTAACCCTAACCCTAACCCTAACCCTAACCCTAACCCTAACCCTAACCCTAACCCTAACCCTAACCCTAACCCTAACCCTAACCCTAACCCTAACCCTAACCCTAACCCTAACCCTAACCCTAACCCTAACCCTAACCCTAACCCTAACCCTAACCCTAACCCTAACCCTAACCCTAACCCTAACCCTAACCCTAACCCTAACCCTAACCCTAACCCTAACCCTAACCCTAACCCTAACCCTAAACCCTAACCCTAACCCTAACCCTAACCCTAACCCTAACCCTAACCCTAACCCTAACCCTAACCCTAACCCTAACCCTAACCCTAACCCTAACCCTAACCCTAACCCTAACCCTAACCCTAACCCTAACCCTAACCCTAACCCTAACCCTAACCCTAACCCTAACCCTAACCTAACCCTAACCCTAACCCTAACCCTAACCCTAACCCTAACCCTAACCCTAACCCTAACCCTAACCCTAACCCTAACCCTAACCCTAACCCTAACCCTAACCCTAACCCTAACCCTAACCCTAACCCTAACCCTAACCCTAACCCTAACCCTAACCCTAACCCTAACCCTAACCCTAACCCTAACCCTAACCCTAACCCTAACCCTAACCCTAACCCTAACCCTAACCCTAACCCTAACCCTAACCCTAACCCTAACCCTAACCCTAACCCTAACCCTAACCCTAACCCTAACCCTAACCCTAACCCTAACCCTAACCCTAACCCTAACCCTAACCCTAACCCTAACCCTAACCCTAACCCTAACCCTAACCCTAACCCTAACCCTAACCCTAACCCTAACCCTAACCCTAACCCTAACCCTAACCCTAACCCTAACCCTAACCCTAACCCTAACCCTAACCCTAACCCTAACCCTAACCCTAACCCTAACCCTAACCCTAACCCTAACCCTAACCCTAACCCTAACCCTAACCCTAACCCTAACCCTAACCCTAACCCTAACCCTAACCCTAACCCTAACCCTAACCCTAACCCTACCCTAACCCTAACCCTAACCCTAACCCTAACCCTAACCCTAACCCTAACCCTAACCCTAACCCTAACCCTAACCCTAACCCTAACCCTAACCCTAACCCTAACCCTAACCCTAACCCTAACCCTAACCCTAACCCTAACCCTAACCCTAACCCTAACCCTAACCCTAACCCTAACCCTAACCCTAACCCTAACCCTAACCCTAACCCTAACCCTAACCCTAACCCTAACCCTAACCCTAACCCTAACCCTAACCCTAACCCTAACCCTAACCCTAACCCTAACCCTAACCCTAACCCTAACCCTAACCCTAACCCTAACCCTAACCCTAACCCTAACCCTAACCCTAACCCTAACCCTAACCCTAACCCTAACCCTAACCCTAACCCTAACCCTAACCCTAACCCTAACCCTAACCCTAACCCTAACCCTAACCCTAACCCTAACCCTAACCCTAACCCTAACCCTAACCCTAACCCTAACCCTAACCCTAACCCTAACCCTAACCCTAACCCTAACCCTAACCCTAACCCTAACCCTAACCCTAACCCTAACCCTAACCCTAACCCTAACCCTAACCCTAACCCTAACCCTAACCCTAACCCTAACCCTAACCCTAACCCTAACCCTAACCCTAACCCTAACCCTAACCCTAACCCTAACCCTAACCCTAACCCTAACCCTAACCCTAACCCTAACCCTAACCCTAACCCTAACCCTAACCCTAACCCTAACCCTAACCCTAACCCTAACCCTAACCCTAACCCTAACCCTAACCCTAACCCTAACCCTAACCCTAACCCTAACCCTAACCCTAACCCTAACCCTAACCCTAACCCTAACCCTAACCCTAACCCTAACCCTAACCCTAACCCTAACCCTAACCCTAACCCTAACCCTAACCCTAACCCTAACCCTAACCCTAACCCTAACCCTAACCCTAACCCTAACCCTAACCCTAACCCTAACCCTAACCCTAACCCTAACCCTAACCCTAACCCTAACCCTAACCCTAACCCTAACCCTAACCCTAACCCTAACCCTAACCCTAACCCTAACCCTAACCCTAACCCTAACCCTAACCCTAACCCTAACCCTAACCCTAACCCTAACCCTAACCCTAACCCTAACCCTAACCCTAACCCTAACCCTAACCCTAACCCTAACCCTAACCCTAACCCTAACCCTAACCCTAACCCTAACCCTAACCCTAACCCTAACCCTAACCCTAACCCTAACCCTAACCCTAACCCTAACCCTAACCCTAACCCTAACCCTAACCCTAACCCTAACCCTAACCCTAACCCTAACCCTAACCCTAACCCTAACCCTAACCCTAACCCTAACCCTAACCCTAACCCTAACCCTAACCCTAACCCTAACCCTAACCCTAACCCTAACCCTAACCCTAACCCTAACCCTAACCCTAACCCTAACCCTAACCCTAACCCTAACCCTAACCCTAACCCTAACCCTAACCCTAACCCTAACCCTAACCCTAACCCTAACCCTAACCCTAACCCTAACCCTAACCCTAACCCTAACCCTAACCCTAACCCTAACCCTAACCCTAACCCTAACCCTAACCCTAACCCTAACCCTAACCCTAACCCTAACCCTAACCCTAACCCTAACCCTAACCCTAACCCTAACCCTAACCCTAACCCTAACCCTAACCCTAACCCTAACCCTAACCCTAACCCTAACCCTAACCCTAACCCTAACCCTAACCCTAACCCTAACCCTAACCCTAACCCTAACCCTAACCCTAACCCTAACCCTAACCCTAACCCTAACCCTAACCCTAACCCTAACCCTAACCCTAACCCTAACCCTAACCCTAACCCTAACCCTAACCCTAACCCTAACCCTAACCCTAACCCTAACCCTAACCCTAACCCTAACCCTAACCCTAACCCTAACCCTAACCCTAACCCTAACCCTAACCCTAACCCTAACCCTAACCCTAACCCTAACCCTAACCCTAACCCTAACCCTAACCCTAACCCTAACCCTAACCCTAACCCTAACCCTAACCCTAACCCTAACCCTAACCCTAACCCTAACCCTAACCCTAACCCTAACCCTAACCCTAACCCTAACCCTAACCCTAACCCTAACCCTAACCCTAACCCTAACCCTAACCCTAACCCTAACCCTAACCCTAACCCTAACCCTAACCCTAACCCTAACCCTAACCCTAACCCTAACCCTAACCCTAACCCTAACCCTAACCCTAACCCTAACCCTAACCCTAACCCTAACCCTAACCCTAACCCTAACCCTAACCCTAACCCTAACCCTAACCCTAACCCTAACCCTAACCCTAACCCTAACCCTAACCCTAACCCTAACCCTAACCCTAACCCTAACCCTAACCCTAACCCTAACCCTAACCCTAACCCTAACCCTAACCCTAACCCTAACCCTAACCCTAACCCTAACCCTAACCCTAACCCTAACCCTAACCCTAACCCTAACCCTAACCCTAACCCTAACCCTAACCCTAACCCTAACCCTAACCCTAACCCTAACCCTAACCCTAACCCTAACCCTAACCCTAACCCTAACCCTAACCCTAACCCTAACCCTAACCCTAACCCTAACCCTAACCCTAACCCTAACCCTAACCCTAACCCTAACCCTAACCCTAACCCTAACCCTAACCCTAACCCTAACCCTAACCCTAACCCTAACCCTAACCCTAACCCTAACCCTAACCCTAACCCTAACCCTAACCCTAACCCTAACCCTAACCCTAACCCTAACCCTAACCCTAACCCTAACCCTAACCCTAACCCTAACCCTAACCCTAACCCTAACCCTAACCCTAACCCTAACCCTAACCCTAACCCTAACCCTAACCCTAACCCTAACCCTAACCCTAACCCTAACCCTAACCCTAACCCTAACCCTAACCCTAACCCTAACCCTAACCCTAACCCTAACCCTAACCCTAACCCTAACCCTAACCCTAACCCTAACCCTAACCCTAACCCTAACCCTAACCCTAACCCTAACCCTAACCCTAACCCTAACCCTAACCCTAACCCTAACCCTAACCCTAACCCTAACCCTAACCCTAACCCTAACCCTAACCCTAACCCTAACCCTAACCCTAACCCTAACCCTAACCCTAACCCTAACCCTAACCCTAACCCTAACCCTAACCCTAACCCTAACCCTAACCCTAACCCTAACCCTAACCCTAACCCTAACCCTAACCCTAACCCTAACCCTAACCCTAACCCTAACCCTAACCCTAACCCTAACCCTAACCCTAACCCTAACCCTAACCCTAACCCTAACCCTAACCCTAACCCTAACCCTAACCCTAACCCTAACCCTAACCCTAACCCTAACCCTAACCCTAACCCTAACCCTAACCCTAACCCTAACCCTAACCCTAACCCTAACCCTAACCCTAACCCTAACCCTAACCCTAACCCTAACCCTAACCCTAACCCTAACCCTAACCCTAACCCTAACCCTAACCCTAACCCTAACCCTAACCCTAACCCTAACCCTAACCCTAACCCAACCCTAACCCTAACCCTAACCCTAACCCTAACCCTAACCCTAACCCTAACCCTAACCCTAACCCTAACCCTAACCCTAACCCTAACCCTAACCCTAACCCTAACCCTAACCCTAACCCTAACCCTAACCCTAACCCTAACCCTAACCCTAACCCTAACCCTAACCCTAACCCTAACCCTAACCCTAACCCTAACCCTAACCCTAACCCTAACCCTAACCCTAACCCTAACCCTAACCCTAACCCTAACCCTAACCCTAACCCTAACCCTAACCCTAACCCTAACCCTAACCCTAACCCTAACCCTAACCCTAACCCTAACCCTAACCCTAACCCTAACCCTAACCCTAACCCTAACCCTAACCCTAACCCTAACCCTAACCCTAACCCTAACCCTAACCCTAACCCTAACCCTAACCCTAACCCTAACCCTAACCCTAACCCTAACCCTAACCCTAACCCTAACCCTAACCCTAACCCTAACCCTAACCCTAACCCTAACCCTAACCCTAACCCTAACCCTAACCCTAACCCTAACCCTAACCCTAACCCTAACCCTAACCCTAACCCTAACCCTAACCCTAACCCTAACCCTAACCCTAACCCTAACCCTAACCCTAACCCTAACCCTAACCCTAACCCTAACCCTAACCCTAACCCTAACCCTAACCCTAACCCTAACCCTAACCCTAACCCTAACCCTAACCCTAACCCTAACCCTAACCCTAACCCTAACCCTAACCCTAACCCTAACCCTAACCCTAACCCTAACCCTAACCCTAACCCTAACCCTAACCCTAACCCTAACCCTAACCCTAACCCTAACCCTAACCCTAACCCTAACCCTAACCCTAACCCTAACCCTAACCCTAACCCTAACCCTAACCCTAACCCTAACCCTAACCCTAACCCTAACCCTAACCCTAACCCTAACCCTAACCCTAACCCTAACCCTAACCCTAACCCTAACCCTAACCCTAACCCTAACCCTAACCCTAACCCTAACCCTAACCCTAACCCTAACCCTAACCCTAACCCTAACCCTAACCCTAACCCTAACCCTAAGCCTAAGCCTAAGCCTAAGCCTAACCCTAACCCTAACCCTAACCCTAACCCTTACCCTAACCCTAACCCTAACCTCAACCCTAACCCTCAACCCTAACCCTAACATCAACCCTAACCCTTACCCTAACTCTAACCATATCCCCTAACCCAAACCCTTAACCCTAACCCCTACCCTAACCCTTACCCTAACCCTAATTTTGTACTCCAATTTGCCCTTTCTGTTATAAGAAAATTGAAGCTACACAGAAGCACTGAACTGAATTAATTGAGGGAAACTGTAGTTCAGCCGCATAAAAATTGTTTCTTTATAAAAAAGATAATAAATTACATCCTTATCTTAATCCTCATTTTCTTGTGTTGGTGAGTAGCTGTTATCACAAATATTGATGCGTGTGTTCCCAATAATCCTATATTATATATTTCTGATCAGTCTGCAACACACATACTATATTATTTGTATTTCTTTGAATTTTGTTCTAGCACCCTGTGGAAGTTTCCAAGACAATATTTATTCTGGGACGTAGCTGTTGCTCATTCTCTGAATAGTCAGCATGTGTACTATATATAAACTCAATTGTAAACGTACTGTGCGTTTCAAATGTTGGGAACCGCTGGTTAAAGGAAATGACGAGTTCTATATATTATACCGGAAGTCTCGTTAATATTTATTAAACTTTTGAGCATTCCTTCAAGGAGTTGTTGTTTACTCTTGATAGCATCACATTATCTTTCTTCTCAATGAAGTTTCTCTGGTTCAGATGTGATATTATTATTCCTTCTGCTGGATTAGCAGTTCTTGTTATTGCTATTGCATTAGCTGGATTTTTTATAAAACGGGAATTAGACGGCACCGAGAACACTGAATATCACTGCACGTATGTATCTATTCTATAGTTAGGCATTAGCACAAAATTTTCAAATTGGGTTTATAACATTATAAACACCACAGTTAGATAGCCCTTGAAATTTGCAATTCAACGATACCTCAACCAAGTCTGTAGGTCGATTCTGTGAAAAGTTATGAATTTTTTTCTGTCGAAATTTCAGGAAAAGATAATTACATGAGAACATATAATAAAATGTGAACGGGACTGATGATGAAAGTTGTGACCAAGAATTTAAGCCGAACTAGCAATTTATGAAATATTTTAGTTATTTACGATAAAATCTATGAAAACACAGTGTACTCCCCCTCCCCCCCACCCAAGAACTATCCTTGATCGGGCGTACCCTTGATCGTTTCCCATTACACTAATTAGGAAACATTAGTACTAACTATGTTATTATATGTGAGAAAGAGAGTTATAGTATATAACTCCTATACTAACATATGGATGCGAGTCTTGGACAATACATTTTTCGTTCAAGTGTACATTCATTATTATAAATTAAATAGTAAAATGCACACTGCAGCACACTGTTTTCATTTTTGTTTAGCCTTAGGCATTCTACCGCGGAATTAGTTTTTGGAAATATTATGCAATCGTTGGTGACTGTTTTGAAATTGTGATAACTTTTTTGTTGTTACAGATATTTGCACATATAAATAAAGAATTAAATTCTGCGTATATTGGTGTACGTTTTGTTTTTATGTGAGTATGATATGAGACGTGTGAGAAAGTGATAAAGACACATTTAGACCTATCTAGATCTAGGCATACCGTATTTTTGATCGATCAACAGCTGTGAAATCTGTTGACTACTATATATTTTACATAATGGAAACCTCGTGGCATATTTTTTAAAATAAATTTGGTGAACTTACCTCTCAAGTTTACCGCTTTTCCAGCTGAATAAACGATGATTTCACTGCATATACTATTAACGAATAGTATAATAAACTAATTCACTGTCATTAGTTTCACTAGGAAGTCCATAGTCGTCTAGTTAAAAATGGAAACAGTGTTATATTAAATTAAACACTTACCATAGCGTTCCATTGTGGATAAACTCTCCACAAACCATGAATTATGTCGAACACAAATCTCAAAGCATTGAATAACTGTTACTCAAAACTGTTACCTAGTTACTCAAATCATACACTCTGGTAATTTTCTGTCCTTGTTCAAAATACGCTGGGACAAAAATTCTTTTTTTGGTGTTGCCAACTCATTCCCTCATAAAATCACCAGAAAGCACTTAATAATGAGAAAAGGCACTAAAACGCACCAGAGAATTTTTGAAATGCGCTAAACTAGTGTGCTGCGCTATTCCAAACATTTTAGCACCAGATGATATGAGAAAAGCACCGAAATGGCAACCCTACTTTGCCATAGACCCAAACCATTTTTTTTCTGCAATAACTTTATAATTTCAAACAGTAACCTCCCTCCCCCACTTTTTTTTTCACTTTTTTAATTTTTTAATCAACAATCCTCACAATGCTGTAAGTCCGGCATTAACTTTCGTCCTCCATTGACGTGCGTATCATGTGACAAAGGTATCACATGACACCTGGAAAGGTTAGGGAATACCTCAAAACCTGAGCAAAGGTCACAGTGTACACGTGAATGAAAAATCTGCCCAATAAACAAACTGGAAAGTGGGAAATTAGAAGCAACAGAGATGTGGTTCTATAGAAGAATGCTGAGAATACCATGGACTGCCAGAAAAGCTAATGTGGAAGTGTTGAAAGAGTCAAATGCAAAATGAACTTTAATCAATAATATAAGAAAAAGACAATCTTAATTTTTTTTGCCATTTCATGAGACTGACAGGTTTGGAGAACATAGTCACAACAGGCAAGATTGAAGGCGACAGAGACAGATGGTGACAACGTGAGAAAATATTAGACAGTTTGACAACCTGGCACAGCAGGGAAACAACAACAATCTTGATACATAATACTGTAGACAGAAAGCTGTGGAGAGCCATGATCACCTACGCCAGCTGGCATGTTACCTGATGATGATGATGTTATTATAATAAGCAAAGTCGACAACAACATTTGCTAATCACTAAAATACTATAAATATAGAAAGTAATAGGCCTACTGTGAGTAGTCATGTAGCCAATGTCTGGGATGTCACTTGTAGTATGAGTAATCACACAAATTCTCATGTTGATTATCAGAGAGCGAACGCAGAAGAAGTTTAGGTGGGCATGAAGTTACTGTATTTATAATATCTAATTAAAACTGTGATAGTGAACCTGTGAAACATGAAGACATACATACATGATACTATGTCACAACTATGTTACAAATATGAGATTGGCACACCAGTCTTGTGCATCTGTGCCACCAGTCCTATGACAGTTAAACCCTGTTTCAGACATGCCAAACATATGATAAAGAATTTGGCCATGCTCTGTCTCCTTTCCTGAAAAAGCTTTATGCACTTCTGGAAGCCTAAGGTTGACTGCTATGTTTATCAGAATCATCAATGTGGAAGTCTGAATTGGAACCAACTAGAAGACTACATCATAGCATTGTGATTGGAGCAAACTTGTTAGATTTGTATGTGAAATAAATGTTTTTCCTAGTTACTAAAGCACTAATCCAAGTAGTGTATAGTATCTGTATGCTCATTTAGTATGTGTCCTCATATTCATTCATTCATTTTCCTTTTGCGCTGAAGTTAGCGCAGAGGTCAGATCTTTCCAATTCTGTCTGTTCAAAGCTATTCTGTGCAGTTCTTGAATAGTATGAATATTGATTGTTTTACTTTCTCTAAATATTGTTCATCTGAGTGTTTCTTTTGGTCTACCCCTGTCTCTTTTGCCTGTAGGTATCCATTCAAGAGATTGGTGGTGTATTCTGTCGATGTCTGCACATAGGACATGCCCAATGTAGGGCCAACAGCATTTTCTTATAACATTAGGTAATTTCTTTTCTGAAGATAAAGAGATTTTCCAGAACTAACATCCGTATGATAGCACCGGAATAACGCAGGAATTAAATATGCGTATTTTCGTGCATGTGCTGATTGACTTTGACATCCAGTTATTAGACAGTCTGTTAAAGGCACTTGATGCTAGTGCAATGTGAGTTGTAGTTTCTGTCATGACATCACAGTCGAGTGTTAATTTGCTTCCTAGATAGGAAAATTTGTGTAAATTTTCAAGTTGTTGTTCATTTAAAGTAATTGTGTTAGGTGAATTGGTGAAGTCCATAATTTATGTTTTTGATGAATTGATTTGGAGACCTATTTGTCCTGCGATGAATTTTAATCTATCAGTTTTTGTTTGTGTATCTTGATGGTTTTCACTCAATAGTGCTAGATCATCTGCAAAATCCAGGTCTTCTAATGTTGTTTAATTTATCCATTTGATTCCTAAATTTGCGTTGGATGTGCTTTTTCCCATAGCCCAGTTAATTGCGATATTGAATAGTAATGGTTACATAGGGCAGCCTTCTTACTTAACATCAGTAATCACAGGGAACCATTCTGAATTGCCTTTTTCTGTTTTAACACAGCATTTTGAGTTGGTATAGAATAATTTTATCATATTTATATATTTGTTTTGGAATCCATATATTTTTTTAATTTCCCAAAGCAATGGTTGGTGAATGCTGTCGCAGGCTTTTTTGAAAATCAATGAAGTTTAGGATGATATTAGATCTAAATTCTAGGCATTCTTCAATTATTGTTCTAAGAGTGAATATATGGTTGAAAAATATATATATATATGAAATATATGGTTGAGGCAGGAAAGACCTGTTCTAAAGCCTGTCTGCTCTTCTCTAAGTCTTTTGTATAAGGATGACTTTACTGTCTTGCAGTTTCTTGTCTGAATTCTTCCGCCGCTAGTGCTCCCATTCTAATGCTGTAACGCCATGCTGTTCTATCCTGAGCGAGGCTCTCCCAAGCGCCTACGTCAATGTTAAGATGTTTCAAGGATGACTTGAGCGTGTCTTTGAAACGCTTTTTCTGTCCACCAGCTTTTCGAAATCCTGCCTTGAGTTCTCCATAATATATTTATTTTGGTAAACGTTAGTTCTCCATACGCACAAGATGGCCTGCCCAGTGTGCCTGCGCCTTCATAAGTATTGTGTGGATGCTTATTGAGGTTGATTTTTCCAAGACCTCGTAGTCTGGTACTTTGTCCCACCAATGGATGTTTAGTAATTTACGTAGGCAGGTAAGATGGAAATGATTTAACTTTCTTGCATGTCTAGCATACACTGTCCAGGTTTCGCAGGCGTATAGTAAGGTTGGTATAACAGCAGCATGATATACTTGTAGTTTGGTGGTTGTTCTTATACCTCTTCTGTCCCATACATTGTTGTGTAATCTGCCAAATACAGCACTAGCTTTTGCCAGTCTATTGTTAATTTCCACATCAATGTTGACATCGCGAGAGAGAGTGCTTCCAAGGTAAGTAAAATTGTCGACTACCTGCAGTTTTTCCTGATTGACGATGATGGAAGTTGCAGTATATTGGCTATTTGATGTTGCTTGGTGCATGACTTCTGTCTTTTTTGTGTTAATAGTGAGACCAAAGTTGTTGCAGGCCTTTGAGAAGCGGTCTATGGTGCTCTGCATGTTTACGACAGAGTCAGCATACAATGCACAGTTGTCAGCATAAAGTAATTAAGTAATGGGGTCCTCATAAAGTAATGGGGTCCTCATATAGTATCTGTAACATGCATATAATATTTGTGTCCTCATAAAGAATCTGTGTGCTCATATAGCATGTGTCCATGAAAAAATGTAAACAGTAGGCCACCTATTTGTATCAAAAATTTAAGTCCACTATTATGGAAGTCTTATGCTTTATAACCCATATCAGTGTATGATTTGACAGGAGAACAAGGAAGAAGAAGAATAATATGCTTTATTTCAGAGGAATCTGAAAGAGTATCAAATATCCCACCAAATGCATCCCTCATACTGCGCCAAATAAACACTACACTAATTGACAAGTCAGTAACTAAGGCAACAAACCAAAACCCCCTTAAGTCCATTGCACTAGAGAAATTTCTACCAATCTTTAGAACAGCTAAACATATCTGCAACAACTGTAAACAACAATGAATGCACCGCTGGACCACTGGCTCAAAAGGAAGAGTGCTATATGCAGTCATGTCCCAACCAAATCCACATGGCAGCATAGACTCATCATCATGTGACATATTCTTTACAGAACATTGTCTTTGCAATTGATGTCTTGAACTCAACTATATCCTGTGCCAATCTGCTTCCCTCCTCCAATGATATCTTTATACAGTCTTTGATGTCATCTGTCCATCTCCTTCTAGGTCTACCTCTTCTTCTACTTCTCAGAATTCTGCCCGGGACTACACCACAATATTTAGGCTGCGAACAATACATGTACAACTTAACAAACACATATAAAGAATTACCGCAGACCATACCCCATACTGCAACAGACAAAATGAAGAAACAGTAAACTTATTTAATGCCCTGCACTACAAGACCTACGAAAACAACTGTTACCATCAAACCCCTCCATCACTAACAACCTTTTACAGACACAACACAGCTGAAGAAAATATGCACCTACTACCACCTGGCATAGGGAAGAAAGAGTGAACACTCGCCACTCAAGGACTTGGATAAGTAAATAAGTTCAGCAAAATGTCTTGATTGGAAGACATGAGATTCCAGAAATTAGCTACATTGATGACACAGTACTAAGCCGTACTTATATCAAGAAACCCCACAGTCCTAGATCACATGATTATGTCAGTTAAAACATTATAGCAACTCTTCTTCGGCGGTCATCCCTCAGTTAGGTTGGGACTCCGGATTCTGTGGAAGAGGCTGCTGTCTGTTTTAGTTTCTTCTTTGCCATACAACTTCTCGTTGAAGTTTATTGGGGTGGACCATGTCTTTCTCCTCAGGTCTGCATACTGGGGACAGTCTTGTAAGATATGTTCCGCTATCATATTTGCAAGTTGCAATGACAAAGACTTCTTCTTTCTGTCCTCACTTATCTTTCAGTGTAGAGGGGAGAGTGAGTGTACAGTCTTTTGCCCTTCTATTTGCCTCTTCTGCTGTTATATTTCCGAGTGTTTCTAATACACTATCTATCCACCTTTTACGAGGGCATCCCATAGGTCGCCTGTTTTCGTATCATTTGTTAAATGTTTTTTGGATAATACTTTGCTCTTTCTGTCTGGTTATGTGGCCGTACGATTTAACTTGTTGTTTCTGGATGTATTCTATTGTTGACTTGATCCCTAATTGTTTCCTTAGTGCTTCATTCCTGATTTTGTCTCTCAAGCTAACTCCAATCATATGTCTCACACATTACATTTCAGTGTGTTAATCTTATGAATTCTTCTAGAATCTAATGTCCAAGTTTGACACTGATAACACAACGTTGATAAAAATAATGGTGTTGAAAAGAGCTTTGTTTCTAGTGTAATATCTTTGTTTCTTAGTAAAGGTGTTAATTGACCAATGACCAGACAGGCCTTAGTACATCTCCGCCTCTTGTCTGCCGTCATATCTCAATGTGCTACCCAGATAATTGAATTCATCTACTTGTTTTAGTTGTTTATCTGTATGTTGATACTCTCCTTTTCTCTTGCAATATTCATTACTTCTGTTTTGTGTATGTTGATTTTCATGGTTATGACAAAGACTAGTTGTATCTATTTTGAATTTGGTGTATGGGTGAAGTTTCATTTTGTTGTGACCAGTTCTGTGGTGCAGCACAATAACCTGGTCTCTTCTAGATAGTTGAGTAATATCCATCGTATACATTATATTTAAGGTGATCTTTTTTCCACTTTTTGTTATAGTTGCCTTTGATGATGGCCTTCACTTTCTTGTAACTGACCAGATAGTCTTCTTAATGCATATTTCCTCCTTTAGACAGTCTATCTGCAACTTCATTCCCTTCAATTTTACATTCTGAAAGTATCAATTGGGTCACTACTCTATGGAAATTATTATGTCTGAACTAGAATTTCTCTCAGTTAATTCTGTTTGGTATTCCTGTGTAGATCAATGCTGTTATGACAGAAAGTGCATGTGTTAGTAGTACAACTTTCTTGTGCATGTGATAGCTAGTTTCAAAATCTTTCCCTCAATGCATGGAAGACACAACTAATGCATACCAACAAAAGTAATAATGAACTCACACTACAATACCTATTGATATCGAACAGAGAGACTAACCAACACAGACATCTGTAAAGACCTGAACATAGGTAAGACTGCCTCATCACAACCATTATAAAACACAAACATATTTCATACATGTGAAAAGATGTGTAGAAAGATTAATCATGGAAAAGTCCCAGGTAGAAGAATAAGAGGTTAACCAAGACTATGATGGGCACAGAATATCAAAGACCTTGTTAATATGGAAGAAGCAGGGAAGTCTGAACTGAGAAACTGAGTGGCAGTGAGGACAACAGTCTGCAAAGAACTTGTCACATATAAGATGAAGAATAGTTTGTAGAATATACAGGGTATTTAACATGGTATTTCCTTCATTTCCAGCATGGCGCAAGAGGCACAAGCAAACATGGAACGCTTTAAAACAGAAGGTCACACAGCTTTTGTATTGGGCTATACTGGAGAAGTCGGAAAAGTCCTAGTTGAAGAACTGAACAGATTGAAAATTTTCAAAAAAGTAGTCCTGATTGGACGTAGAATAGCATCACTCAACGTTGGTCCTGAATTTGTAAGATGTCTTCTACAAGTGTATATAGTTATTTTTCAATATATTGCATTTCATTACTTTGTTTGCAAGGTACTTATTCATCTAAAATATATAAATAATAAAATTGTTAATGATATTAGTAAATACTCTCTTTCTTACACACGCACACGTCTATCTAACCCATTTGAGTCAACACAGAATTGTGCTAGGCTAAGGGAACAAATCCTATAAAAAAAAACAATTTGTCTGGCAATAAGCACAAGAGTGCATAACACTAATGGAATTAATCTCACAGTAAATTAAGAGAAGATGGCCCTAAGGTGGTTGATATGGTGTGCTTGCACCATTCTCTGGCATCACCTGAAACCCTGTAGATGTCAATGGTACTTATGTAATATACAGGTTATTATAATAGTTTCACTCAGACATGACATACTAAAACTAGTGGGTAGTGATGTGCACACAAGAAAACATACACACGTAAAACATATTCAACGTTTCAACCAAAAGGTCTTATCAAGATACACTATAAGACAAAATATCAAAAGACAACCAATGGAAATTATCAAAACACAAATATATCCAACAGAAATATGGAAATGAGATGCCGGAAGGACAGGAAAAATGTAAATATATGTGGAAACGAAACGAACAAAAAGATGATGTAAATGGTGGAACAAAATGAATAAAGACCAAGACCACACCAACCCAGTACTAGACAAAAGAGTGGTCGGAATTTAGTTCAAAAGGATTGAGGGTACCCAATTCAGGAAAAACAAATTTGGTAGAGCGTACCTAGATCTATCATCGGTGGTGCAGGATCTAATGGCAGTGACGTGAATATCAAGAGCACCATGATGACCATCTCCGTTGAAGTGTGTGGTCACAGGAGTAGGTGTTCTGTGCTTGATGGCATGAAGATGATTACAAAAGTGATCACTCAATCTTAAGCCGGTTTCCTCGATGTACTGTTTGCCGCAGTGTTTACATATGATCACATAAATAATATTACAGCATTCACATGTAAAGGCATCATTGATGGAGAAAGTGGTCTTGGGAAATAAAATGGAGCGCATCTGAACCACATAAGGACATGTATAGCAACGGCCACATGAGCAACAAACAGTGCCAAAATGGTTGGGACAGAAGACTTAAGGTGGCTATGGACCAAGATGTTCTTCAGATTTTTGTCACGCCTATACGCCACCAGAGGTAAGTAGTGGAAAGCGGCATGGGCGTCAGGATCAAACTGAAGAAGGGAATAATGTTTAAGCATGATGCGTTGGACAGAAGAGTTATCGGGATAAAAGGTAAGAACAAGTTTAACTGTATCGGAGGAGGAGGAAGAACCCTGAGAAATACAGCGACTCGTGCTGATTCTGGCAAAATAATTTGGGAATCGTGTCCGAGAATGTCGAGGTAGCAGATGGAAAGGGATTTGACTGCATAAGAGACAGACAATATCTCTGACACCACCAGCACCAACACATGCAGCAACATTGTTGACACACAGTGACGCAAGTCAGTCCCATCCGAACATTGGAGAGGTAGCCAATGAAAAAGGCATGAAAAGGTAGATGCATGGCGAGAGACATATAGTTTTCATACTGAGTACAATGAAAGGGCAGAACCGCGACAGAGGGCAGCGTCAACTACAAATAGAAAGTGAAAACACTCCAAGGAAATCTGAACTACAAGCTCTGTTAGTTCGAGACGAGCTTCTAGTACCTGTGCTCCTTATGGGCAGAGACCCAGATCAATAATGGGTGCCCGACAAAGCAAGAAGACCTGGCCTAACTCTAATGTCGAGCATTCCTTTACCGGAAACATGCTCGTGAAGAGAAAGGGTTCTGTACCCGATGGGCTCAGGCACAAAAAGGGACAACAATGACAGCCCTGGCCCAACTCTACTGTCAAGTTTCCTATACCGGAAATACACTTGCAGATAGAAAGTGTTTAGTACCCAATGGGTTCAGGCGCTATTGGTACAAGCTCGCTCAGCTCGAGAACGCCTTGCTCTCAAACGCGCTGTGTGAGACTCGAACTTGGGCGAGGGGTTCATAATGTCGGTGAACAACACTTCGACTAAGAAGGCGAAAGAGCCAGGGTACAACTCTTCTGTCTTCTTCCTCATATGGAACCAGGCTCGCGGACAAGAAAAGGTTCAGTACCCGATGGGCACAGGCACAGTACGTCCAATTACACGAGGCAAGTTCATAAACAGTGCAACACCTCGTGCGAGATAGACATGAACAACAGTCGTCTCAACGCAGTCACTACACACCCGCGTTCCTGGCAACAGATAAGCAGGCTATCATGGACTAGGGAAGCCTACTACCCGAATTAAAGGCATGACGAAAACAGATGTGCTGGACCTCGGACGTCCCGACGACAGTGTGTAAATAACAGTTTTACTGTGGAACTTGCAGCACAACATACTTCACGCTCCCCAGCAGAAAATCGCACAAATTATTCATTATGGTTATATGAGAGTGAAAACTGAAGAAGAAGCAGAAGGACATCAAGAATACCCTCCATGACATTAAATCACTTCATCACAACCAAATTCATCGCTCAAACGTCACCCCTGAGGAATCTCGCGTCTTGGCACATCTTCGCCACCGTGATGATATTGTCTTGAAACCAGCAGATAAGGGTGGGGGGGGCCGTTGTGGTGTGGCGTAAGGACCTTTGCCCCCTGGAGGGCCACCAACAACTCTCCAACCCCTCTTTCTACACTGTACGCACATCTGACTTGGCTGTACCTAACCAGAAGGTGGTACCTAACCAACAGTACTGTGAAAACCCTTATCCTTAACAACCACCTTCCTACCACTGCCAAGGTTCTTTGCATCGATCAAAGCTGTTTAGGCAGACCTGTTTTCTATATGTTGCCTAAAATCCATAAGGCATCGAATCCGGGTAGACCTATTGTCTCTGCTGGCTCTAGTCCCACTAAGCGCATCTTCAACTTCCTTGACTGCATTTTCCAGCCCTTAGTCGAACAACTGCCTTCATTCTTGAAAGACACCAAGCATGCTCTGACCATTTTTTCTTCCGTCCAGTTGTCTTCTGACCGTACCTATCGTCTGTTCTTTGTACACTTCTATACCCCATGCAGATGGTCTCAGGGCTCTGCAGTTCTTTCTGGACAAGAGTCCCCATCCCTCTGTATCCACTTCTACTCTTATCTGCCTTGCTGAACTGGTGTTTACACTCAACTTATTTGAATTTGTTGGGCACTTTTTCGATCAGATCGGTGGTGTTGCCATGGGCACCAAAATGGGACCTAGCTATGCTTGTCTGTTCATGGGACATCTTGAACATCTAGTTTGGTCGACATATGATGACCCGTTCCCATCTCTTTTCCACAGATACATTGACGATGGGATAGGTATCACTGACATTTTGGAAGTGGAATTGTCCTGCGTCATCAACTTCATCGGCAGTTTCAACCCTGCTATTCATCAATTTAAATTTAATACCTCCACTACCTCTGTCAACTTCCTTGACATCCTTGTCACCATTCATCCCCTTACCTTAGCACATCCGTTTACTATAAACCTACTGATGCACATGGCTTTCTGCTCTACACTTCCATCCTCCCGCATGTCGCAACTCTCTGCCGTACTACCAGCTTCTTCGCCTGCGTTGCTTATGTAACTATTACAACGATTTTCTCGACAAGTCCTCTGAGATGATTAAGTTTTTCCATAGACGCTCATTCCCTGACATCATTCTTTCATCAGCTTGGCTCCATGTGCGCCAGTTGTCTCGCCTCGATACCTTGACAACTCTCAGGGTTCTTCCTCCTCCTCTGATAGGGTTGAACTTGTTCTTACTTTTCATCCCCATAACTGTTCTGTCTGACGCATCATGCTTAAACATTATTCCCTTCTCCAGTCTGATCCTGATACCCGTGCCGCTTTCCGTGACTTACCTCTGATGGCGTATAGGTGCGACAAAAATCTGAAGTGCATCATGGTCCATATCTGCCTTAAGTCTTCTTTTCCTAATCATTTTGGCACTGCTCGTTGCTCACATGGCCGTAGCATACATGTCTTTACGTGGTTCAGATGCGCTCCATTTCATTTCCCAAGGCCACTTTCTTTATCACTGAGGCCTTTACATGTGAATCCCAGCAAACAGTGCACCGGGGAAACCGGCTTAAGATTGAGCGATCGCTTTTGTAACCATCTTCATGCCATCAAGCCCAGAACATCTACTTCTGTGACCACACACTTCAACGGCGATGGTAATCATAGTGCTCTTGATATTCAGGTCACTACCATCAGATCCTGCACCACCGATGATAGGTCTAGGTAAGCTCTAGAAAATCGTCTTATTTTTTTAATTGGGTACCCTCAAGCCTTTTGGACTCAATTCCGACCACTCTTTTGTCTAGTACTGGGTTGGTGTGGTCTTGGTCTTTATTCATTTTTCTGTGTCATTTACATCATCTTTTTGTTCGTTTCGTTTCCACATATATTTACATTTTTCCTGTCCTTCTGGCATCTCATTTCCATATTTCCGTTGGATGCATTTGTGTACGCGCATGCGGTTGCATCTGTGGGTCTCACCAAAGGCTCACTAGACAAGCCAACAATGCAACAGAAAACATTAGTAGATGACATGCCTTAATATTACCTATATATATATATATATATATATATATATATCTGGGAGTGTGTGCATGTCTCTTAGCATTGCATGTCTTATCCACTTAAAAAGCATGCTTCTAGTTTTCCAAAAATTGAGTTGCAACTACGTATGCTTACATCTCTACAAAGTGTTTAATAAATTTGATTTTAACAGCAATTGATTAATCACAACAAAATCCCCCTCGAGGCCAACTCCTTGACGTGGAGAGGGTAGCTTAGTCCAGCCAACAGAGGCTGGATACTAAGATTGGTCAGGCCAACCAAATATTGAGCAGGGTCACAATCCTGCCCAAGCAAGCACAGGTGCTAAAGTCAGAGATGCCAGGCTGAGAGGCGCACCAGCAACCATGGTATCATGCAAACTGAATAGTTGACAGTCTGAATGACAAAATTATAAAAATCGTCATGGTGCTCGCCCTGTGAAGTTCCCCCAGGCAGGAGCAGTGCCAGATTCTGAACCTTGACAGAATCCACCCCCAGCTACTGGAAGTCCCGTTAGTCTACCTCGTGGAGCCAGGAGGCAGAAGAGGAAAGCGACTGGCTAACCAGACAGGATGAAAACCCCTCTGAATATTATGCACTGGAATGCAGAGGGAGTTAGAAATTTTAAAAATGAACTAGAAAACACCTTGCACCAGAAATAAATTAGTATTTGCGGCATACAGGAAACCCATCTCAACGGAAAAATAACATTCAAAATACGAGGGTACCAATGCTTTAGAGTAGACAGGAAAGATCGGAGGAAAGGCGGCATACTAACTCTGGTCAAGGATAACATCAACGCCATAGAAACGAAAACACAAGAGGAAGGTGCTGAATACCAGATGATCCACATAAAAGACAACTCCCTTGAACTGGACATACTAAACTTCTACTGTCCAAATGACATCCCACGAAACATGACCAGTATTAACAGCCACTCCCAAAGCTGGGGATATAGCAATTTAGACAGAAGGGGAGAAGAGATAGAAAGTTGGAAAGATGATAACAACCTAATCCTCCTGAACAATCCACAGGATCCACCAACTTTCTACTCAAGAAGATGGCATAGCACCTCAACCCCAGACCTGGCATTCTGCACCTCAGAACTGGCTGGAATAATGGAAAGAACAATAGGTGAACAACTTGGTGGCAGTGATCACCGTCCAGTTATCATCCAAGTGAACAAATCAACAATTACAAGACCAACTAAGCCAAGATGGAACTACAAGAAAGCAAACTGGCACATACATAAACATAGAGCAAACCTACTTACAAAAGACATAAAATTAACAGGCAGAAACATCAACACTATTATCATGGAGTTTAATAAAGGAATACTTCAGGCAGCTAAGGAGACAATACCAAGAGGAGCAAGGAAGAATTATGTACCATATTGGACCAATACACTTCAAAAACTACAGGAAGAACTGACTGAAGCACACAATATGGCAGAGAAGCAATCATCACAACAGAATCACATCGCTCTACCAAAAACCAAAAGCAAAGTTCACTAAAGAAAAGATAGAAACACAGAGAAGAAGTTGGAGGGAAAAAACTCACCAAAAAATTTTGAAAATGAAGGGAGAAAGCTGTGGAAACTAACCAAGCAAATAAATGATAGCAATACCCAGCGACAAAAAATTCTGCTGGAAGATTCAGGTAAATTCCACTCTGGCAAACAAGCTTGCAGAATCTTACAGAAAAGAAAGCACAATTACCATTAATACATGCAGACAATGAAGCATTCGTCAAGAAATGAATAATGATAAGAACAACACAAACTGCCCAGACGTCATGTCCAAACTATTCACAATAGAATTAAAGGAATCTATAGGGAAACTAAAGGATAGAAAATCACCAGGACTGGACGGTGTCACCACTGAAATGCTTAGGAACCTAAGAAAGGCAGCAATGTACAAATTATTACAGATATACAACTATAGTTGGGAAACAGGCAATGTACCACAGTCGTAGAGAGGCGTTTATGTGTCCTATTATTAAAAAAGGCAAGGACAAACAGAAGCCAGACAGTTATAGACCAATAAGTCTAACGAGTTGTGTCTGCAAGACAATGGAAAGGATGGTCAACAGAAGACTAAAGTGGTACCTAGAATCGGAGACGCTATTGGTGCCAGAACAAGCTGGGTTTAGAGAGTGTAACAGCACAGAAGACCAAATAACATTCCTGTCCTAGATCATAGAAGATGCATTTCAAGAAAATAAAAAAGTTTTCACCCTATGGATAGACCTTCAAAAAGCTTTCGACAAGGACTGATAATAAAGCTGCAAAGAAACGGAATAGGGGGCAACATGAGTAAGTGGATCCGGTCCTTCCTACACAATAGGAAAGCAAGAGTCACCATGGAAGGATACAACAGCAAAAAAGTTCTCCTAAAACATGGAGTTCCTGAAGGCTCAGTATTGTCTCCAACTCTATTTCTTGTCTTCATAAATGATATAATTTGTGAATTGCCACAAGGCTGCAATGTACGCTGATGACTTGATGGTGTCGTGTGTAGAAGAACATCTAAAGATTGCCAGCAAAAAAATACAAAAGGCAGCAGACAACATAGCAGCATGGGCTGATAAATGGATGGTAAAGATAAATGCTGAAAAGTCTTCAAAAACACTCTTCACACTCTCAAATAAGGACAAAGCAGGAGAGATAAAACTCAGAAATGTACATATCCAAACAGAAGACGAGCCAGTGTACTTGGGCACTACGCTAGATAAGAGACTGACATGGAGGCCTCACATTGAGAAAATAGAAGCAAGGGCAAGAAAGAAACTTGCCATCCTCAGAAAATTGGCAGGAACAAACTGGGGAGCCAATGAGGCAACTTTGAAGAAGGTATATACTGGTGCAATTAGACCAGTACTAGAATATGGATCAACAGCTTGGACTTCAGCAGCCAACTCCCATCTACAAGTCCTGAACAAAGTACAAAATCAAGCACTTCGCCTTATCACAGGTGCCATGAAGACCTCTCCCATAAATGAAATGGAAAAAATTACAGGCATCACCCCCTTAACATACAGGCGAGACACTAAGACCATGGTACATGCAGAAAAGTACAAGAGCATGCCAGCACATCCAATGAGGACCAGACACAGTGACCTAGCCAGTGGAAGACTGAAGAGGAGCAGTTTTATACACCGATCCAAAAAACTAAACAGAAAATATAAGGATGAACTACCAGACATAACAAGAGAGATATCACCAACACTTTTTCCAGTTCCGTGGGAGCAATACCCAAATCTCACTATCAGAACCACCATAAACAACTACCACACTATGATAGAACTGAATAATCTTCAAAAGAAAACAATAGTATGCAACATGATTGAAGATATGTACCCCAGAGAAGCATGGATACAAGTATATACCGACGGATCAGCAACCAGAGCAGTAAAGAATGGAGGTGCTGGCGTGTACATAAAATATCCAGAAAAAGAAAATGAATCCAACTGGAATATTCTGCTCCAACTACTCTGCAGAAGTACAGGCTTTAAACATTGCTGCAGAAATAATTAAAAACACAACAAGCCAATGCCAGCAGGTGGTATTTCTTACTGATGCTATGTCTGTCCTACAAACCCTTGACAGCGATGAACTGCCAGACCTGAAAAAAGCCATGAGAGAAGTGAGCATCCAAAGAATTTAGTACTACAGTGGATACCATCCCACTGTGGCATACCAGGAAATGAAGAGGCAGACAGACTGGCAAATGATGGAGCAACACAGGAACAAAAAGACCAAGAAATCACCTACCAAGAAAAGAAGACCCTCATCAAAGCCATCAGGAAAGTCGACCACCCAAAAGACAATTACCACTATCTTGACAGAGCAGAGCAGGTTATTATTTTCCACCTCAGAACAGGACACAACAGATTAAACAGCCACTTAAATAGACTAAGATTGGTCCCATCACCACTATGCCTCTGTGGGCAGGCAACACAGACAGCTGAACATATCCTCTAAGACTGCAATACACTAAACCAGTTAAAGGAAGAACACTGGCCCACAGAGATAGATATCCACAGAAAGATGTATGGGAGCACTGAGGAGCTTTCAAATACAGCAGCATTTATTAAGAAAACAGGACTTGCTGTGTAGACATGTCAAACTCAGAATGAGAAGAAGAAGAATCACAACAAAATGTAAATATGTTTTAAAACTTGAGGATGTCTTTTATCATTATGAAAACGACAGCCACTTTTACTGCAGTCAATTTTCTTATATCTTTAGGAGCAGAAGGTGGTTGATTTTGAAAATATTGATGAATACAAAGATACATTCAAGGATCTGGATGTGGGATTTAGCTGTCTTGGTACAACCAGGGCAAAATCTGGAGTGGTAAGTGTGACTAACATTTTGCACTTTTGAAGGGATTATATTTCTTCTATTGCAGAGCGTAATTCTTTAACACCATAATTATTTTCTTCATTTGGACATTTTTTTTGCTTTGAATTTTAAATTATTAAAAACAAGTTCAGACTTCAGTAACTTTTGTGCTTATAAATTAAACCTATCATATTATATATGAAAATAATGTGTACATGAGAAAATTCGTTATATGCTATTTTAATTGTAGGATTATGTACTCAATGAGAGTGAGTAAAAGGACAAATTATAAATTCATCATCAAACCCATAACCCTTCAGGTTCATAGGGGTGTCACTCTGGAAACATCAACACAAAACTTTTGATGTTCCTCTATGTTATCAGTTCGTTGTTTGAGTGTGGAGAGTCTTATCATGTCGTCTTTAATATTATCAATCCATACTTTTCTCTGACCTCTTCTTCACTCTCAACTATTTCCCGCAAGATATTTTGGGAAAAATTTGTGCCTAATTATAAATTAATCACAGGCATATAAAATAACACAACAATAAAATAACAATAAACCGCTAGAGACACTCGTAATGTATTTTTTTAACAATGTATTATATATATGCGTGTGCGTGTGTATGCGTGCCAATTGCATGTGAACAAGTTTAGTTAACGTGTTTTACAAATTCCACCAATCTGCATCCCTAATAAAAATGTGTTTTTATTCATGACTTTTAACATCTCAAATTACTATGCTTATGGACCAGTTGATTGACTCGAAGAAATGTTGCTGTATTTTAAAGCTCCTCAAGACTTCCATGCAGCTTTCTGAAGATGTCTGTCTCTGTGGACTAGTGCTTCATCCTCAATTGGTTTAGTGAAATTCAGTCTTGTGGAATATGTTCCTTAGAATGTGCTGCCTTCCCACATGAAAACAGTTCTGATGAAACCAGTATTAGTCTATTTAAGTGACTGTTTAGTCTGTTGTGTCCTGTTCTGATGTGGAAGTTGATAACTTGCTCAGCTATGTCGAGATAATGATAGTTATCTTTTGGGTGGTTGACTTTCTTTATAATTTTGATGAGGATCCTCTTTTCCTGGTAGGTGATTTCTTGGTCTTTATGTTCTATGTTGCTCCATCTCTTGTTAGCATATATGCCTTTTCATTACCTGGTATGCTACAGTGGAATGGTATCCACTGTAGTACTACCCTTCTTTGGATGCTCACTTCTCATGGCTTCCTTTCAGGTTTAGCAGTTTAAGACTGTCAAGGGCTTGTAGGACAGACATAGCATGAGTAAGAAACAGCACCTGTTGACATTGACTGCTTGTGTTTTTAATTATTTCTGCAGCAATGCTTAGGGTCGGTACTTTCATAGAGTAGGTGCAGCAGAAAATTCCAGTTAGTGAACATGTAGATTAATTTTCTTTAAAAAAAATATTTTATGCACTGCAACACCTACATAGTTCACTGCTCTGGTTGCTGATCCATCAGTATATACTTGAATCCACACTTCTCTGGGGCACATATCTTCAATCATGTTGCATTCTATTGTTTTCATTTGGAGAGTATTCAGCTCTTTTATAGTGTAGTTGTTGTTTATGGTGGTTCTGATAGTGAGATTTTGATATTGCTCACACAGAACTGGGAAAGGTATTCATGTTATTTCTTTGTTATGTCTGGTAGTTCATCTTTGTATTTAGTTTTTTCGAAATCAACCTTTGATATGACAATTAATATGATGTGGAATATTTTATCTGGATTTATTTTTAATGGTAAAGTATTTCTTCACAGCAAGGATTCATCAGAGTGGATCATGATTATGTCTTGCTGTCAGCAGAAGTTGCAAAGTCTCAAGGCTGTCAACACTTCTCCCTGGTTTCATCCCAAGGAGCAGACAAGAATAGCAGCTTCTTATACCCTCGTACAAAGGTGAGTGTTCAGTAATTAGTCTCACACACAGTTGAGCTTTACTGCTGTAATATATAAGCAGTGTTTTAATGAATAAATGTAATCATGTTATTTGTATCCATTCAGATATACAGAGTAAATGATCTTACTATTTCAGCTTAATTTATTTTACATAGTTTGGAAAAAAATAAATTAAATGTTCAAGACTGGACTGCAATAATAATAAAACTTCTAACCCATTTGAATCTTAGGGGTGCCACATTAGGGCAATCAGCACACTCCTGTCATACTGATGAGTGTCTAAACATCACTCTATGACCATTCTTTGATGTTATAAAATCAGGAATTTCTTTGGCTTTCTCCTCTCTTTCAACTATCAACTGTTCCCTGTAAGAAAATCGCTGAAATTGAATTGTGTCTTGTTACATGGCCAAGCCATGCAAGTTTACACTGTTTCAGCAATGTCAACACTACTTCCTGTTTACTTGCAAGTTTAGTGGGTTTTTTTTTTTTTGCCTCTAATAAATATATTCATTTTATGTTCTGTAACCCCATCGAGGCCAGCTCCTTGGCGTGGAGATGGGGCTTAGTCCAGCCAGCAGAGGCTGGAAACTAAGACTGGCCGGGCCCTCCCACATTCGGGCAGGACCACAGTCTTGCCTAGCAAGTAAAGGTGCTGAAGTCAGCGACATTTGGCCAGAAGGTGCACCGCAACAATCAGAATGTCATGCATTATCGCACATGAATGTCTATATCTGCATTACCCCGTTATGGTGCTAACCCTGTGACGACTCACCAGGCAGGAGTAGCACCGGGCCCTATACCTCGAAAGGGCCCACCCCATACGACTGGAGGTCCTCTTCGATTGCCTTGTGGAGCCAGGAGGCACAAGAGTAATATCACTGACCAACAAATATTACCAACAAAATGAGACATCACTTACAATAATGCACTGGAATGCTGAGGGTGTAAATAGCAAAAAAGATGGCTTTAGCAAGAAATTAGAATTAGAAAACACCCTTCACAAGGAACAGGTCAGCATTTGTTGCATACAAGAGACACACCTCAGCAAAGATGTAGCCTTTAAAATTGCAGGTTATCAGTGCTTTAGAGCTGATCGAATAGACAGAAGAAAAGGAGGTATACTAACTCTAGTCAAAAATAATATTAGCGCACATCAAACTGAGCTATACATGGAAGGAGCAGAATATCAGGTCCTTCAACTAAAGACCAAGAACACAGACTTCAACCTACTAAATTATTATTGTCCAAATGACCAGTCCCTTTCCCTGGACACAATACCGTACAGAGGAAGACTGATAGTATGTGGAGATTTTAATAGTCACTCACAAAGCTGGGGTTATGACCACATGGATAAAAGAGGAGAAGAACTTGAAAGCTGGCAAGACGATAAATGTCTTCTATTGCTTAATAAGCCAAAAGATCCTCCAACATACTACTCAAGAGCATGGCAAACCACTTCCACGCCAGACTTGGCATTGTACTCAGCAGACCTAAACTGGGAAATCAATAGAACAGTGGGGAAGCAACTTGGAGGTAGTGACCATCGACCAGTCCTCCTTAGTATTAAAAATGAACTCACAGGAAATGCATGTAGCCTTCCAAGATGGAATTATAAAAAAGCAAATTGGGGACTATTTAAACACCGCAGTAGTGTTTTAGCTGGACAAATAGACATCGAAGGAAAAGACATAAACGCCATAGTCAAAGAGTTCAATAAATGTATTCATCAAGCTGCCAAGGAAGCAATACCAAGAGGAGCACGCAAACAATACAAGCCACACTGGAGTGAACAACTAGAACTGCTGCAAGAGGAATTAGAAAAAGCACGGACGGAAGTGGAAAATAACCCAAGCCAGGAACATCACAACAAACATCAACACGCAAAAGCTAAATTCCAAAGAGCCAAACTAGAAGCTAGAAGAAAGAGCTGGAAAGAGAAAACAGAATCCTTAAATTTTGAAAAGGATGGAAGAAAACTGTGGAAACTGGTCAAACAACTAAATGATGAGGGAACAGGAAGAAGCACAAACATAACACTCGTACAGAATGGCAAAATGATTACAGGAAAGCAAGCAGTAGATAATTTCGCTAGGATATTTGCTCAAGACTGCAATATTGAAATTAGTCCAGAGAAACAGCATACAGTGCGGAGCGACCAAAAAAGTAAATTTGAACATGCTCAGACTAGAATCAGTGATGAAAACAGTGCAGATGAAATTATGGATACATTGTTCACATATAGTGAATTAGAATTAGCAGTCTCTAAACTAAAGCTAAATAAGTCCCCAGGAATTGATGAAATATCAAATGAAATGATAAAGAATCTAGGAACAACAGCCAGAAGGAAACTATTGGACATCCTAAATATTAGCTGGACTACTGGGAAAATACCACAAATCTGGAGAGAATCAATTATGGTCCCTTTGCTTAAACCTGGAAAAGATGGAACAACACCAACTAGCTACAGACCAATTAGTCTTACAAGTTGCCTGTGCAAAACAATGGAGCGCATCATAAACCTAAGACTAAAATTTCACCTGGAAAGTAGAAAATTCCTTGCACCACAGCAGGCAGGTTTCAGGCAATGCTACTCCACAGAGGATCAAACCACATACCTCTCACAGGAAATTGAGGATGCTTTCCAAGACAAAAAATCAGTTTTAGTGGCATGGATTGATTTACAGAAGACCTTTGATAAAGTATGGAAAGAAGGATTGCTTCAAAAAATGAGAAACTACAAGATATGTGGAAATATGTATAGATGGACGAAAGCCTTTCTTCACAATAGAAGAGCCAGAGTACAAGTAAATGGCAAAAAATGTAGGAAAGTATTACTACGCCATGGAGTGCCTCAAGGAGGAGTTCTATCACCCACTCTTTTTCTCATATTTATCAATGATCTAATTGAAGAAATACCCTGTGGAACTAAGGCAGCACTATATGCAGATGACTTGGTTCTGTGGTGCACACATGAGAGCGCCATGGTTACCACAAAAATGCTTCAGAGAGCCATAGACATTTTGACTAATTGGGCTGACAAATGGTGTGTAAGTATCAATATAGAGAAGTCAGCAACAACCCTTTTTACACTTTCACCAAAACAAAGAGCAGGAAACATCTATGTAAATAAAACTATCTTAAAGGTAGATGACCAACCCACATATCTTGGTGTAACATTTGATGCCAAAATGACATGGAAACATCATATCAGCAAAGCAGAAACAAAGGCTAGAAGGAAGATAGCTATACTAAGAAAACTGAGTGGGACAACTTGGGGAGCTAATGAAAGAATTCTAAAAAATGTATACCAACAAGCCATTCGACCACACTTGGAATATGGTTCTACAGCATGGAGTTCATCATCAAACACTACACTACAAAACCTAGATAGAGTACAGAACCAAGCACTTAGAATCATTACAGGTGCAATGAGATCCACACCAATCATAGAAATGCAGAATATCGAAGGGATGCAGTCATTGAAAGAGCGTAGAGATACTAAAATTATAATTCATGGAGAAAAGTTTCTTTCCCACCATAGTCACCCAATGAAGGAAAGATTCCAGAATCTATCACAAGGACGGCTTAAAAGAAGCAGCTTCATACACCAGGCCAAGCGTCTACGTAGACAGGTATCGGATCTACCAGAGGTAACAATACCACTGACATCTCAACCAGAACACACCCCATGGGAAAAACGGACATGCCTACCAGTGACCATCCAAACAACAGTAGCAGGTGTGCATGGGGATGAACATCAGAATAATCTGCAGAAAAGAGTAGCAGCTCTCAGTTTCCTTGATGATGTTTACCCAAGTGATCTATGGACCAGAGTATATACAGATGGATCAGCACAGAATGCAGTAAAAAATGGAGGAAGTGTATATGTAGAATACCCAGATGGCACCACTGATACCACTTGTATACCAACAGGGAATTACTGCAACAACTATGACTCTGAAGTCAACATTGGACAGGACCTCACACCCTATAGTAATACTTAGAGATGCAAGGTCAGTACTAGAGGCATTACAATCCAATAAACTTCCAGAGTTAAAAGAGGTATTATCCATAGTACAAAATAGGTGTAGAGTTATACTGCAATGGATTCCATCACACTGTGGAATAGCAGGAAATGAGAGAGCTGATCAACTCGCCAAGGAAGGTGCTAACATGCAGCAACCGGATGTACCAATCAGCTATCACCAGAAGAAATCCATGATAAAGGCACAACGAAAGCCTAACTTACCTCCACGGGATGACTACCACCTACTTAACAGACGAGAACAGGTCATATTTCGACTGAGAACTGGACACAATAGACTAAACAGCCATATGTATACAAAATTTAAAATTGGCACAACAGCAAAGTGTAATTGTGGACAAGTCAACCAGACTTCAGAACATATCCTTCAAGAATGTGCAAACTATGACACATTAAGATGCACATACTGGCCTTCTGATACACCAATGAATGTTAAACTTTATGGTACAAAACAAGAAATGGAAAACACTGTCCAATTTATACAAGAAACAACACTGCAGATATAGACATTATTAGCGAACGAAAGAAGAAGAAGAAGAAAATGTTCTGTAAAATAAATGTGTCTGTAACACTTGTATTAAAGCATCTGAATCTTTCTTTCTGCAGTGAGTGGTCAAGCTTTCACATTCATATAAAACAGTTGATAGTACTATTTCGAGCATATTATACATAACTATATAATTGAAAAAACATGATGTAATCAAAACAATGTTGTCACTATGCAGGTTTATGCTGTAGTTTTCTGAATCCTCACCAGGTTTTGATAATTTACTGTAAATACTTGTTCTAAAGCCCACCAGATCGCAAGCTGACACCCTCAACACACCCCCCCCCCCCCTCCAATTTTGGAAGGAGGAAAAAAATAGTGCTCATCTGATCATTAATCCCCCCCCCCCCCCTCCCCAATTCCTTCTGATTTTGAAAGTGAAAAATAACAGAAAAAGGGAAAATACATCATTCCTATCATTCTTGGCTTTCAATTACGGTACCTACTAATCATATATAAAATTATTGTAGGCCTACTTACCGGTAGCTAAAATTCTTCAGTGTGATTAATCTGTCTCCAAACTTTAAGTGAAGCTCTTCTCCTGTTTTAACATTGTCCTCATACGTGTTGTTGCTATAATATTCAGTCTCACTGTTTTTTTCCCTTCATCTGCTTCATCGAATAAATCATCATCTTCCGATCCATCCAGTTTGTTATTGATGCAGCATTTCTAAATGATTTTTCAATCATAGCTGACGAAATTGAATCCCACACATCCATGACCCATTTAGCCACAAGATCAATTTCAAGCTTTTGGAGATTGTTCCCCGTTGTCAGTTTAGCCTACCCAGAACACATCAATTCCGACCACATCCTATGAATTTTGTCTGTGAATGGTTTATTTAGACAAACATAGAGGGATGGCAGAAAGGAAGTTAACTCTCCCGGTATAACAGCAAGTGTTGTCTTCAGCTTCTTGGCAACCTCCTTCACTTCATCTGTCTTATGCACCCTGAACATATTTCAGACTAGCATGGACGGTTTCTTCAGAAGTGCTACTGGTCGTCTGTTCCATACCTTCTCCATCTATTCAATGATTCCATTCTCATCCATCCATCCATTGTGATTGTCACAGATTATGACACCAGATGGAAGTGTCAAACTCTTTGGCAACGTTTTCCGTTTGAAGATAATTGTAAAGTATCGAAACGTAATTTGTATATTATTGCAATCAAGCACCAATGTGACATCCAGTGTCATCCAACTCAAAGATCCAAAAATAATCAAGTCTTTTTAAGATCCAATATTTTTATTTATATTTTGCCTTTTACACCTGTGAAAGGCTTCTTTCTCCTCCAGTTATATGGCTGATCTATAGTTCCTCCTAATTTTACTTCGTCTTACATATTGTTTTGCTTGAATTGACATAGGAATCTTTTTACATTAGCCTCTATGTTATTAATGTTCACTCTTAAGCAGTGTACATAGACACGTCAATCCAAAAATAATGATTTCCGCCAGTATACACACTGCCAGATGTGGACTAACACAGAAGTTAATAGACCAACTCTCTCACTAACAGGTCTATTGACAAACAATCTCACTTTATTTAATATATCAAGAAATACCAAAAACGGTTGACAGCTGAGTTTTATTTTAGTATTATTAACATTATGTTTCAGGGCAGGCTGCAAAACAGTTCTTCATTTCAATAAATCGTAATCATACATGTATACAAAACAATTAAAAACCGGTTAGTCAGTTACGTGCTATTCCAAGTTGTTCTTAATACAGGTAGCAATATGGCATCTGTCAACAAGTTGTACTGATCTAGTTAATTCTGGTCTGGTCTTACTATCTGATAAGTAAAAATCAATATCTAAAGTTCGTATAATGTCATGTTCCTAGTCGTCTATTTGATTTCCGTCGGCGGTAGTAGTCAAATGTCTCTTGCAGAAGAATTGATCTGGAATCTGAAGATGTAGTCACCTTCTTACGAGGTTCTCTCTACTGGTTGTCGAATGTTCAAGTTGTTAACCTTCATCAGAAATAAGGATGAGCCAAATGAAACTCCTCAATATATACATAGGTATCAGGGAATGACTAACACGTCACCTGATCTAAGAGTTGATAAATATGTTCTTGGTTGGTTGTTCCACTAATCTAATGTCACTGTAAAAAGACTATATCCTCTCCCTGGTCTGTCTCTATCAAAATTTTTTGTATAAACTAGGGGTGTACCGGATTTCGGCTCTGGTGAATCCGGCCATTTTTACAAATCTGGCTCCGGTCCAATTTTGCAGGATTTAGGCTGGATTTGTGTTGCCTAGTCAGGTGAATTTTCTGTACATGTTTCATGAGGTCAAGCACAGTAGCACTTCAAGTTTACTATTTCTCGCTGATGTAAATAAGTATATTTTTTCTTAAATCATTCATTTTGAATTTTAATGGTACATTACTTCTTGAGTTTGTGGGACTTGAATATCTAGAATTTTCGTAAATTTCTTTGGTCCTGCCGATAAAATAAAATGGGATCAAAATCTAAGTCATACAGCGCCGTTTGGGATTACTTCAAGGTTAAAGACGATGATTCAGCGAAGGTAATATGTAAGTTTTGTATCAAACAGTTCTTGCGTGGACGATCAGATCGCCCCAAAGACTTCTCAAGATCATCAATGCAGACCCATTTGCGATCGATGCACAGGAAAAGCTATGACAAAATGATGTAAAAGAAAGCATCACTGGAGGCCAGTGTATTGGCGACCAAATATATGATGAATCTTGGATCGTGCTTGCACAAAGCAAGCAGCAGTACCCAGCAGTCAATTATGCAGGCATGGGACAGGTCAAAATTTGGGACAACACATTCATGCTGCCGTAGCCCGAATGATAGCCATAGATATGGAGCCTTTTGAAGTAGTTGAACGACCAGGTTTCAGAGAGCTGATGCATACAATGGAAAAAAGGTATGAATTGCCTTCAAGAAAGTACATTGCTGAACATGTCATTCCTGACATGTGTAAACATCTGCAGGTAAAAATTGCAGCAATGATATCTGACACTGATTACATATCATTCACAACAGATACGTGGACAGCTGAACACACCACTCAGTCATTTATGGGCATCACTGGCCATTGGTTAACAGAATCCTTCGTTCACCGCAGTGTAGTCTTCGATTGTACTGCATCTGATGAACATCATATGGCCACAAACGTGCTTGCACATTTTGAAATGATGCTGGATAAATGGTCAATTGCACGTGAGAGGTACCATGCTGTTGTGAGAGACAATGCATTAAACATTGCCAAATGTTTTCAAGATGGCAGCTATTCAAGTGTTGGATGTTTTGCACACACACTGCAGTTGTGTGTGCGTGATGGCCTCTTGAGTGATGTTCGTCCGTCGTGATCGACGATGACCAAAAACTCAACCATAATAATAATAACAATAAATAATAAAAATAATGAAAGTTAATAGTGCGTTTTTAAATGACTAGCAAGTCCAATGTGTGCACAAAATGTTCTTTTACAGAACTGACAACAATAGAAGGTATCTGTGTGAGGTTGAGATGTTTTTTCTTTTCTACGTGTCCGCTTCTGTCTTGCAGTATCTTGTCTGAATTCTTCCGCCGCTAGTGCTCCCGTTCTAATGCTGTAACGCCACGCTGTTCTATCCTGAGCGAGGCTCTCCCAAGCGCCTACGTCAATGTTAAGATGTTTCAAGGATGACTTGAGCGTGTCTTTGAAACGCTTTTTCTGTCCACCAGCTTTTCGAAATCCTGCCTTGAGTTCTCCATAATATATTTGTTTTGGCAAACGCGAGTTCTCCATACGCACAAGATGGCCTGCCCAGCGTGCTTTCGCCTTCATAAGTATTGTGTGGATGCTTATTGAGGTTGATTTTTCCAAGACCTCGTAGTCTGGTACTTTGTCCCACCAATGGATGTTTAGTAATTTACGTAGGCAGGTAAGATGGAAATGATTTAACTTTCCTGCATGTCTAGCATACACTGTCCAGGTTTTGCAGGCGTATAGTAAGGTTGGCATAACAGCAGCATGATATACTTGTAGTTTGGTGGTTGTTCTTATACCTCTTCTGTCCCATACATTGTTGTGTAATCTGCCAAATACAGCACTAGCTTTTGCCAGTCTATTGTTAATTTCCACATCAATGTTGACATCGCGAGAGAGAGTGCTTCCAAGGTAAGTAAAATTGTCGACTACCTGCAGTTTTTCCTGATTGACGATGATGGAAGTTGCAGTATGTTGGCTATTTGATGTTGCTCGGTGCATGACTTCTGTTTTTTGTGTGTTAATAGTGAGACCAAAGTTGTTGCAGGCCTTTGAGAAGCGGTCTATGGTGCTCTGCATGTTTACGACAGAGTCAGCATACAATGCACAGTCGTCAGCATAAAGTAATTCTCTAACAGTACTATATTTAGTTTTCGTGTTTGCTTTTAGACAACGTAAATTGAAAAGACCACCATCTGTTCTGTAATTGATCATTATGCCAGCTGTTTCATTACTATGGTGTGTTTCCGTTAACATGGCCGTAAATAACAGGCTGAAAAGAGTAGGGGCCAGCACACATCCCTGCTCTACACCATTTGTGACAGAGAATGCAGGAGATACTCCTCCGTCGCAGATAACACTAGCAATCATACCGTCATGAAATTGTCATATCACAGTGACAAGAGTATAAAGTATGTTGCTGACATCATCAGTACTGGAAGAAATTAGTAGGACATCTCAAACACTCTTCTTCAGCAACCAGTCGTTTGCATGAGCTTCAAAATGAATTAAACCTACCACAACATCAGCTTATCCAGGACGTGACAACACGATGGAACTCAACTTTTTATATGCTACGACGTCTGTTAGAACAACAGAGCAGCATCAGTCTGTTAGTTAGTTTGTTCCTTTCGCTCCACAAGCGACACATAGGGCAGAGGTTTTGGTTCTCCATATGATGCGGTCCACTGCCTGCAGCTTCAGTTCCTGGATGGTCTTACAACCTATTAATTCCCCTTCTTTAAGAATGGTATTTCAAGTGTTGTTTTAGGTCTTCCTCTTTTTCATTTACCCTCAGGTGACCAAATAAGGGCTTGTTGGTTTATTCTGTTTACATCTAGTCGTAAAACGTGACCAAGGTATTTCCATCTTCGTTTTCTTATGATGTTTGAAACATACTCTTGGTGAAACATAATCAGTCTGTACTGTGTTGAAATTGATTCGGTAACTGGGCTAACGGCACAGCAGTTGGCAGTAACAGAGAATGTGGTAGGTTCTTTGGCACCATTTGAACTCACACGTAAAATAAGTGCAGCTCAGGCGCCAATATCAGTTGTGATCCCATTAGTGAAAACACTAATGGCTTTTCTCCAGAAAGAAGGTAGTGATGCTGGGATCAAAACTATGAAAGCAGCCCTGCTTGAATCAGTTAGCAGCAGATTTGCAGACATTGAATCTAACAGTATTTACACCTGTGCCACACTACTGGATCCTCGATTCATGCTGTGCTTCTTCTCCGAACGCGGCAGAAGTGATGCACAAGCCCATCTCTGATGTTAGCAGCTAACTCCATTATTCATTCAGCAAATACAGTCAGTGCACAGGATCCATCAGCTACTAGTATCAGTACTAGTGTTTTGACTTCTGTGACCACTACCACACAGTACGAGTCCAGCCTATGGAGCTGTATTGACACAATTATCGAGGAAAATTCCACAACAGATCGTTCTGCAAGTGCCGAAGACAACAGCATTAACACTGAGGTGACACAGTACCTGTCAGAGCCACTTCACACTCGACAGTCAGATCCAGTTTCATGGTGGCATGCCAATAAGCAAAGATTTCCAAGTATGGCTAGACTGGCGCAGGCATTTCTTGCACTACCACCTACAAGTGTGCCATCGGAACAGTACTGCAGGAGACATTAACACTAACCACCGTAGTAGCCTTGTACCACAAAACTTCACAGCCATAATGAAGACTGACTGACTGAAATAGTGAAAGTACTGAATGAATGTATTTCAATAAATTCAATCTGTTCAATGTACTGTTGTTGAGAGTTGTAACTGAGCTGACAAATTGTCAACTGAAAACAATGTGAAAACTAAAAACTGAAAACTAAAAATTAAAATTACTAAATTAGCATTATGTGCTTATGTATTATGTTTCATCTTGAACTTATGGAACTTAATATTACTTATTCTAATGTAAATATAATTATTTTATATTTAAATGATTTAATATGAGTATATGTCATCTTTGTCATGTCTATCGTAATAAACTGGCGTAATGAACAGTCGAGTGACTCCACTCACCTAAGTCAAGTGATGTAGTACATTATTCAATTTTTATTTTTTTTGCAAATTCGGCTCCGGCCGGATCTCACTTCACAAATCCGGCTCTGGCCGGTATCCAAAAATTTGAATCCGGTACAGCCCTAGTATAAACGTCCATTTTTTCACTATGATATTTTCTACTCTCCACTGAGTGTTCCTTTATCAATAAAAGGGTAGAAGTCTATTCTGTTAATCTCATAAAACCGTCTACAATATTGCACTGATATCTTTTTAAAGATCTGTATCCTTTGTAAGTAAATAGTCCTGCTTTCCTAGTTAAATTTACACCAGTATCGTTAATATTCACACTTGATTCAGTTCTACTTATGCTTCCATGTATATTATAATGAGTTCAGTCTTATAGAACTTTAACACTTGTGTTGGGTTTTCTTTTGTTTACAATGAATACTACACACTTCAAAACAAGCTTGTCAATATGTCTAATTAGGTCACTCAACAGGCTCTGCAAACTACCTTAAACAATAGCCCTGTCCTGATGTCAATAGTTTACACTGTGTTCTAAATTCTTAAAATATGTCTAATTGAGTTCACTTGTTCCACTATACTAACTGAATTCTTCACAAAATAACACACCTAGTTCAGTAAGATATGTCTGATTACACAATGTTGTACACACACAACTTCTAGCTACAGTTAGGCGTACTCACTTTTTTTAATGGTGTGCCTGAAAACTTGAGATCTGTGAAACTTGTTATTGTGAATAAATCTTGCTTTGACTCTGTTATGGTTCTGTACTGTACTAATTCTATAAGTTGCCAGTGTCGTTCTTGTCTCTGTGTATTTTGCTGATCCTCTGCGTGTTACTTTGTATGTCACCAAGTGGTTTTGTCCTTTTTCTCTTTATCGAATATATTCTCTCTCTCACAGCTGCGTGGTTGGTTTAAGTTTGTGTAGTTGAATTGACAAACATGCAGTCCGCCGTTAACTGTATATCTTCGCTCAATCTGCCTTTCTGTCAGCTTTCGGGACAACAAAGAAACATGTCGCAAGGTCCAGAGATGCGTCCTGTTGTCGATGTCTGTTTCAGCAGCATTAGACTCTGAACAACATCAGGTCAGAAAACGTGGTCGCCGCGGTATGAATAACAGAGGGAGAAGAAGGAAGTAATTCATAAGGAAAACCGATAGAATACGGAAATATAACATCAACATTGGATACTGTAACTGCAATAGCGCCAAGCAGCGCGGCCCAGTTCTTGAACGTCTCCTGTATGACTTCGACATCATGTTACTACAGGAGACACAGGCTGAACAGTTGAAATTTATGGACTTTGTGTGTCATGTCTATCCTGTAAGCCCAACACACCACGGGCAAGCCATTCTCGTTAGGCAAGGTATACCACACACACTATTGAATTTATCAGCGTGGGAAACAGAGAGCTGCAGGGAGTACAGATAACATTCCAGGGTAGAAGGTGGAACATCATCAACGTCTAGATGGGGAATTGCTCCCACATTAAGCCTGATGACTGGGAGTTCATCAGCGAACTTGAGCATCTCTCTGGAGAAATGCTACTGGTCTGTGGAGATTTTAATGCACGAAATGTCTCCTGGGGAAACCCAAACAACAACCATCAAGGACTGGCTTTAAATGAAGCGCTACTCGAGACTGATCTAGCTCTTCGGAACTGCATGAGCATGACTAGATTAGCAACCAAAGAAACAGACTCCGATTCCAACATTGACCTCGCACTGATCTCAGGTCATGGAGCGACAGATGCGAGATGGACAGCTCTCAAATATCATGGAAGCGACCATAAGCTTCTCGAAAGGGTGTCAAGACAGATTGATCAAGATTCATCACCCTTTTAGATATGCGCGCAATAAAGAATTAGTGCTTAGCAGCTTGAGAAAGAAGGCCTGGGAACGCAAGTGGGTGAGACCTAAGATCCAACAACCCCCATGGTGGAATAAAGAGACAGAGGCAATATGGCTACTCAAAAAGCAGGCAATAAAGGATTGGCAACGCATTAGGAAACAAGCAAACACCACACTCAGTGATAGATTGGAGGCACAGAATGCAATGAAGAAGACAATAGAGTCTTTTAAACAAGTTGCCGAATTAGCAAAGAAGATGTGTTGGAATAAATTCACCGAGGAGGTCACGGCGGACAAAGCATTACACAAGTTTTGGAAACTACATAGGTCAATGAAGCGGAGAACAGAATCAAAACCCAGTACAAGTGTGAGGGACGACACAGGGCAGACATTGATATCAGATGATATGAAAGGTAGAGCTTTCTTTGATAGATATCTTCAACAAACTAATCAGTGTGACTTAGATCAGCGCAAAGAAATGCTGCATATCCTGACATCCATCACAGATTTTAGGGCCAAAGAAGACCAGCTTGCAGATGTTAAAGAAGTGCAACTGGCTATTAAGAATGCATCCGATGGCGCTACAGGTCCGGATGGAATCAGGTACAGCTTACTCAAGGACATTGAGGAGAATATGCTAGCTAAAATAACAGACGATTATAATACGAGTCTGAAAACAGGAGTAGTACCAGAGGAGTGGCTACATAGCTATCTTATACCCGTGTCAAAACCAGGCAAAGATTCTACGGAAATGAAAGGTTATCGCATCATCACACTGCAGAATGTGTATGGTAAGATTCTGGAACGAATTGTGGCTAGACGCATAACCAGGGAACTAGAGATAAAGGCGTTCTCCCAAATAACCTAGGGGCATACAGACCTAGACGAGACGCAGTCACAAATGCAGCAGTTCTTGCATATGAAGTTTATGAAGGTTTTCAGAACAAAGAAGAATCTGCAGTTGCAGCGATAGACCTGGAAGATGCATACAATAGAGTTAGCTACACCCATCTCATCGACATGCTAAGGGAACAAGATATCCACCCCTGGATCATACGCTGGATAGCAAATGTGCTAATCTGTAGAAAAGTCGCTCTGAGGTGTGGATCCTGGACGTCTGAGATCAGAACAATAGCACCTGGTCTGCCACAAGGATCTCCTCTGTCCCCAGTACTGTTTAATGTGTATACATTGAGAATTTCTCAATTGCAAACTCCCAGCAATTGTAGAGTTCTAACATACGCTGACGATATCCTACTATACAACATGAGCAGGAACAGAACAGATATCGCTGACAGTGTACAAAATGGACTAGATCAATTGTCGATATGGTGCAGAGCATACAACGCTGTGATCAATCCCTCGAAAGCAAAGGTCGTCTGGTACTCCTTAAATAATAATCTGGTCAATGACACACTGCCAGCTGTTAGTTGCATGGGCTCATTCATTGAAAGAGAACAGGACCTTAAATATCTTGGGATAATCTTTGATAGAAGTCTCTCATTAAACAAGCACGTCACAAATATGATTCAGAAGACTAGAAGAGGGATCAGTATTATCAAGGTTATGGCGACACAAGTCGATAGATTGGAAAAAGTTCAAAATGAGGCAATGAGAGCGGTACTGGGGTGTACTAGAGATACACCCATCTCTGCTATGAGATTTCTGCTTGATCTCCCCAGCATTAGAGTGCGACATCAGGTAGCACAAGTTAAGTCGTACCTTAAAGTGACAGAATACAACTACCACCCATTACACCATCGTCTAGATGAGTCAAAGGGAAAACGAATCAAGCGTGGCAGATCATGGATGGCAGAGGCTGAAGACACACTGCGAATAGTATGTGAATTGGAAGAAATAGGAAAGGGCAGTGAATGGGTGGAGGTAGACACTGGGAAGAAATCACTGACTAAAGTAATAATACAACTAGATAAAGCGTGTCGAAATTGGACGGCAGTCAGGGCTCAGGATACAGTGCAAGAACTCGCCCAACTACACTCGAAACCACAAGACATAATTATATACACAGATGGCTCTGTTAGCAGAAACACAAATAAAAGCGGTTGGGGTTTTGTTGCCTACAGAAATGGCGTGAAGTTGGTTGAGAAATCTTCAGCATATTCTACTGTCACATTGAGCATGAGGATGGAGATATAGGGAGTTACAGCAGCTCTTAATTGGTTGATAACTGATACATCAACACACTCGGTAATACTCACAGACTCTCAAAGCATGTTGCGCAAGATAGAAAAGTTCATGCTAAGAGAAGAATGGTGGGACTTATTGAACAACTCAGTTGTCCAGAGCATTACATGGATATACTGCCCTGGTCATGCTGGGGTCGACTTACTGGCAGGCAATGTGGCGATAGACGGCACATTGCTGAGAAGAGATAAAGCAGATTTAATAAAGGCAGTAATTAATTCATTTCAAGATGCAGATGATGTCAATGAGGTTGAGAACGTACACATACAGAGAATGTTAGAAATGGGAGTATTCAGAGGTGACGGGAGGAAAAGTAAATTTTTTGGAACATCCCGAAGATCACACAATCAACACCTGAACAGAACTATGAGTCTACATACACTGGGATGGCTGCTGGAGCGGAGGGCGGAGCACTTATGGGAATGTCCCGCGTGCTGTGAAGCCAGTTTCTAATCAAGAATCAAGAATTCTGTCAGCTGGTTCTTCATTTAATAGAGTTGATTTCTATATCTTCTCACAAGGTTCTGTATTTCTGTGTTGTTCAAACTTTAGTAATACTTTTCTACTATGGTCAGTGTTTCAATAACTCTCTGCTGTCTTCACTTCAGCTGTTGTCTCTTCCCCGTCTCTGTACCAACTGTTTCTATACTAACTGTTTGAATTCAAATTTCCTCTCTAAACCACTGCTATGACGTTATCTGTTCGCTGCTTCTGATCCAACTGTCTTCTGTATTAACTGTTCCTGTACTAACTCTTTTTGGTTCACGTATTATTTCCCAATTAGATTAATTCAGCTCAGTATCTCTCGTGATCCTGTTCTTTATTCCTCCATGAGTTTTTTACTACTGCTTATTCTTCTAGAACTCCTTTTTCAAATCTAGATATCTTTCTATGTTCACTTAAAGTTCCAAACTTAAGTTTTGTTTACTAAGTCTTGGTTCTTTAATTCTTGTGTGTTTCTTTTTGTAAGTCCCGTCACTCTACCTTTTGTTTACATTTTAAACTGAGTATTTTCATTTAGTTTTTAACCAACTTCTTTCCCCTTGTCCGCTATCTTAAATATTTGACTTTTTAATTTCTCGCTTAGCTGTTTTTTCTCTATGACTGTTACAAAATAATGGGAGGCAGTTTTGATCCATGTGCAAGGCAAGCTAATACTACAGTGAAATTAGTCTTTTCATGCCTGTTGTTTTAATGAACTTACATAAAACACAGGTTTTTGAATGGTTCACTTGAACAAGACAGACTATAACAAAGGCATTATGAGGTTCAAACACGAAAACAGACCAGTGACAATTCACAAGACATTTTCAACATTTCAAACCATTAGGTCTGTATCAAGAATATACAGAAGAAACAGTGAAAAACAATGGAAACATTAAAAATTATGTTACCACCACAGAGGCACTAGATACACTATTAACATGTAAACAATACTAAGTTACATTTTTCTTGTTACGTTTCATGCAGGATTACCGTATATTGATTGTTTTAATGAGAACAGTTTTCTCTCCAACTCTTGTCACTGTTCTATTGCTTGGTAGATCAAACGTCATCAGTTTCATCCATACATACCAGGTCTGAGATAGTTCAAATGAGGACTTTTTTCTGTTGAATTATAAATCTCTGAAATGGTTCGATTTTGTCTTCAAGGTATTTAGGAAGCTTTTGCGCCATTTTAGTATGCTGACGTAAGCATAGATTGTGACGATTCATAAATCTCGTGCACCAACCAGCTGATGCAACAAAAGTAATAGGTACGACCAACTAGTATTTTGCGTTTTTCATCAGTTGCAAAGCACGCAAATGAATTCCAGATCTTGTCACAATGTAACCATTTTGAAGACATTCATTGACCCAATCTTTAAGATCATTTTCCAATTTTGGGAAATAACACACAGTGTTGAACATCGTTTTTTTGGTCTTTGGCATTTCTGTGATTGACATTTTATTTTTTCTCCACTCGCGTGCTTGTTTCTCATTAACACAAAAATGACAAGCTACTGCGCGATTATTGCTTACCTCAGTATAACTGATTACTTTCAGTTTAAATAATGTTTTTTTGGTTTGTGTTCGCTCCATTGTAACCAGCATGGATATCCATGCGATTTCCGCCGGGAGCGTAGTTTAAATAAAGAATTATAAGCAGATCTCTTTCTTTTAAGTTGAACTATTTCACTATCCATTTTCAAGATTATGGTATAATGCTATTTATTATGTTGGTTCTTCCATAAACAATGACGGTAACCATTTGGTGAATGAGTGTGCATTGTATCTGCACAGAAGCAGAAATATACCAGTACGTTAGCACTTCCTATTTGATGTCAAAATAACACAGTCGGCTGTTGTGCACTGTCAAGATTAGCAGTATACAAATTTTCGACTTTAGGATAATAAGCTCACCCGTTCATAAACCGACCACCCCACTTTTTCCATTGAAATTTTCCCCAAAAAAGTCAGCTTTAGATAGGGTATATACAGTATGTAATTGTGTATATTAATAATTACTGTTATCACAATCTAAATTAATGGTAAGATAGAAGGTTGGAAATGATATGATAGTATCTCCAATGAGGAACTCATGCAAAGAAATAGACATATACCAGTAGAAAATGAACTAAAGAAACAACACTGGAGGTGGACAGGACATACATTCAGGACTGTGCAGTAAATTTTCTCAGTATGATGCAAGTCTTCAAAACCCCTCTCCCTTAAAAGGTTTTTCTTCGAAATGCTGACCCTTAAATGTATTTTGATTGGTGCTGCATACATTCAGAATATCAATGGAAAGCATTGTAAGATAGAAATTGTTCTAGAATCCACAGGAAAAAAAAAGGAAAATAGGAAGACCAAGAGATACCTAAAGAAAAGAATTGAATTAGATACAGATACGTATAGTAGGGTTGGACATGGAAAGAGCTAGAAGCACTGGCTAAAGAAAGAACAAGATGGGTGGGATTTGTTGTGAACCTATCCTCAGCTGGGAGCTGAATGATGTATAGATATAAATAATAACTATTCAATAAGATATTCACTTTCTGTCTTATCTAGGGTCAAGTAGAGGATGCTCTGAAAGTGATGCACTTTAGCAGACTTACAGTCTTCAGACCAGGGTAAGTTTTTGAGAGGTAGAACCTATACTAAATTCTAATTCATTGACCATGAAATTGTTTGATGAATAATCTAACTGCTCATTAAATATTTTATCTGAAACGTTGCTATATGGTCATGTTTATGATATCATTTCTAGAAGAACTCTGACCGTATGTTGCCAGATTCACAAAGAGAGAAATTATTATCAAAATTATACCATACATGTGGTAAGGAGTGATTAAAGAGGTTAAGGGGCAATTTGGCTGTTCTGTGCCATACATGGTCGAAATAACATAAAAGCCATGTTGAAGTCAAATGTGTTGGGCTGAAAAATGCAGGCGTCACAGCCAAGTTGTGAATCATGACACAAATCCATTCTCAGAACTACATCCTGATAACTAGTAAAAGTTTGAGATGAATGCAGACATGGAAGAAGAATCATAGAAGTTTGATTGTATTCAGATTTTCTCACAATAAAGTTTGGTTGTGTAGAGAGTATTACAAAATACGTAGAAGAAGAATCATAGAGATTTGATTGTATTCAGATTTTCTCACAATAAAGTTTGGTTGTGTAGAGAGTATTACAAAATACGTAGAAGAAGAATCATAGATTTTTTTATATTCAGTTTTTCTCACAATAAAGTTTGGTTGTGTAGAGAGTATCACAAAATACGTAGAAGAAGAATCATAGAGGTTTGATTGTATTCAGATTTTCTCACAATAAAGTTTGGTTGTGTAGATGGAGAGTATCACAACACCTAACTCAGTTGAATTAGCTCATGGTTCACAAGCCAATAATCTACATTGTACTGGTGAAACAATTGGATTTATGAGTGGTGCCTAAAAGTTCTATAATAGTTGAAAAGCTATATACAGGATATTCTTCAATTAATAATATATATTTATTATATGGTAGCTCTGCCAAAACGGATGTGTCGGGCAATTGGGGCAAATAAAATGGTGATACAACACATTTCCATTCTCTTGATTACATCCTACTGGAAATCTAGTAGAACCGTTGTCCTGCTACAACGGAGATCCAGCTGGAGTTTGAGAATGAATACTGAAAAAGAACAAGAAGATATGTTGGGTGATGATTACCAACTGCTCTTCAAATACAATCTGTTATTTATTTCCTGCTATTGATACACACAATATCAGTTTGATGCTTATACTGTTTTTTGTTGACCTGCATTTAGCATATTAGACTTAATTTTTTCAAGTTTGTTTTGTCTGTGAATCATGATTCCTATAAATTTAACGTCTTCCAGCTCAACAGGAAAAGAAGTTTCCAACTATTGTTCTGTACACTGTGAAAATCAAAACTGCTAAACAGTCATAGTTTTATTGATATTCTGATCCTTTTTATTTTATTTTATTTGTATGTTCATTTACAGAAACATTGTTCGTTCCTAGCAATTGTTGGTAAGATATTAGTTTAAACTGCTCAAAATTTTTGGTGGACATTTTTTTAGTGATTCACATTTTGTGTGTGTATTATTTGTTAATTATGTATCAGTGGACAAGAGCAAATATAGAGACACTGTTTACCTGCCATGCATGCTGTAAGAAGTGACTGCGGAGGTTTTTGGGTAGAATTGGCTGCACAATGTAGGGTTAAAGTGACCCAGAAACCATGCTGAAGTTAGATGTTTCAGACCAAAAATCACAGATATTAGAGCTAATTTATAAATCATGACACAATGCATTACGTTCTCTGGACTTTATCCTGCTAATCAGCTGGAGTTTGAGAATGATCACAGAAGAAGAAGATATATCAGTCAAAGTAGTGCAGTTTCTAACCAGAAAATCACATACGGATATTTACCTATAGATGTCTTGAACGTTTACTTCATATTAGATTGTGAGATTTCATATCAAATGATAAGTTGTGAAAGAGAACATACTAGTACCTGGTGGAGGTAGAGATGAAAAGTGGAAAAATTTAGATGAATAGGTTACACGTTCAAAAAAGAAGCCTGACCACATAACCAGACAAGCAGTGAACTGGAGCCCACAGGGAAGGAGGGGAAAAGAATATCTAGAGAAGGACAGTAGAGGAAGTGACCAAATCAATGTGGACCTCATGGGCACAATTAAGAAGACAGCACAACACAGAAATCATTGGAGAGATACAGTTAGTTTTAGCCCTAGTTCCACTGAGGAGTGCGGTAGCCTAGTTGATAGTGAGCTTGCTTGTTATCACCGGGTTTCAACGTACCAGGTTCAAAACCATGCCCTTACCAAAAACATCAGAGTTCTGATGGGACCTGCCTTTACCTTACCACATGAAACTAAAAGGAAAATGGGGGAGAATACTAGTATAATATCTACAACTTACCACTAATTCAGTTCTCAAGATTGTGCTCACCACATTAAAATTGTATTTAGAGTTGTGATGAGCTAATTTATCTTTCACTATACTTGTCATGCCACGGTTGTATTCTCTATCTTAATTGCATGTAGTATTATGTTGTGGAGCATGTGGCCAAATGCTTAGAGTACCGATATCACAACTATGGTGGCTAGGGATTAAATCACATTAAGGATTGGGTTTTGATTTCTTTCATATAAAGCTAAAATACACTTTGTACATATTGAGTTGGCTGTTATGACAGGGAACCCTGTGTTATCAACACACTGGTTAAATGCAGGGATCAGAAAGTGGAACAAAAAATATTAACATTACTTCCAGTCATGCATGTCATAAGATGTGATTAAGAAGGTGGGGTGTAGGGTTGAAGACCCCATCTTAGGATGAAGTATGCTGAAGGCCCATGCATGGACTGCTGAGAGGGAATCAACCCCTTTTTATCTGCAACATGTTTCTAGATTGCAAGAAAGTTATGAAAAAGTTATGTTTGGATTAGAAGACTGTCATGCTTGTGAAGTTGCACCTTACGTCTATATTGAGTGAAACAGTCATATGGGAACTGAGTAAAAGCTCTGGAAAACCACAGGACCAAAAATAATGCCAGAGGAACATCAATTTGAAGCTGAAAGTCAAACTCCACTGCCTGGCACATGGAACAAGTCTTATTTTTGTCTGCACAATTAGATAATCTCTCATCAAACAAATAGAACATGATGCAATACATCTCCTCCAAAGATATCAACAGACCACAATATTTCGCCTTAGAACAGGCCACTGCAGACTGTTGGGTCACCTTTACCGATTGAGGATCTCATACACAGATGAATGTCCATGTGGATCCGGAACCCAGACCCCGGAACACATACTTCAGGATTGCCCAACATACAAAGAGCAGAGACAGCATACCTGGCCAGAGGATACAGACTTGAGGCAAAAGCTATGGGGCAGCCGCTCTGACCTGGAGAAGACAGTGGACTTCGTCTTGAAGACAGGCCTGACAATATAGCATTACCAAAGATGCTGAACACAGAAGAAGAAGAAGATACTCTCTCATAACCAACAAACATTTGTGTGTTATTTCTGCTGGGGAGTGTGAAGTGCGTTGTGCTACTATTTGATTGCACCATATCAGTCAGTCAGTTCCTCTTTAGCCAAGTTTGGCACATAGGGCGGATGTCATAGTTCTCCATGCCTGTCGGTCAGTTGCTAAGGATTGCAGGTCTTGTGCATTTATGCCTGTTGATTTTAATTCATTCATAACAGTTCTTCTGAGCGTTGTTTTTGGTCTTCCCTGTTTCTGATAATGTTCGTCACATATTCTTGTTTTGTCTCCTCTCTTAGTATGTCGTTTGATTTGAAGTCTTTCCAATTAGTATTTGTGATTTTTCTGAGGCATCTATTCTCGAAGGCAATTAACTTCTTATCGATTATTGCGGTAGATTGCCAACTTTCACATCCATATGTCAATTATGGAATCACACTTGTATTGAATAGTCGCAGTTTGATGTATTTACTTGCGATCTTTGTTCTCCAGATGTTTGAGAGTTTGTTAAAGGCGGAGGCGAGAGCGATTTGAGTCTTCATTTCTAAGTTAGTATTCCCGTCTGCTGTTATCTTGCTTCCCAAATGTATAAAATATGAAATGTTATCTAGTATATTATCATCTAGTTTAATTGATTCTTTCAGGCCGGTAAAGTTTATGATTTTCGTTTTATGTGTGTTTATTTGAAGGCCTATCTGTTGTGCAAAAATTTTTGAGTCTTTCTGTTTTTTCTTGGAGATCTTAGTGTGTTGAACTCAGGAGAGCAATATCATCAGCAAAGGTTAGATCTTCCAGGGTCTTGTTTACCCATTTGGTTCCTAACTGTTTTTGGTCTGTGCAATTCCTCATCACCCAGTCAATCGTGATGCAAAACAGTACTGGGGACAAAACACATCCTTGTTTTACTCCCATTGTTACTGGGAGCCAGCTGGAAAAGCCACTTTCTGTTCTTACACAGCAAGCCGTATCGGAGTAAAAAGCTTTTATGATATTGATGTATTTCGTCTGGATGCCGTAAAGCGTAAGAATTTTCTAGAGAGATGGTCTGTGAAGACTATCGAATGCTTTCTGGAAATCTACAAAATTGATCATATAGGTCTAGAATATCATATTTCAGCATACTTTTAAGTCAGATGAGCTTCTCTAGCCTGTAACAGCCTTCCTATATGGAGACTGGCAACGAATATGTGACAATTCTATGTCATGATGTTTTGTCACTCACCATGCCCTTGGACTTTACAGGTCAAAATATGTCCCTGATTGGCAGTCTCAGAGGAGGCAGGGATTTGGACTTTGGTTGACAATGTCTATCTCGTATAAGATGTTCCGCTGCATGTGAACTTGTTTCATGTAATTAGATGGTCCATTGCCCTCATGTTCTTAGGTAAAAATATTTCTTATCTGATTCTGGAATAGGAAACACTCTACAGTTGATTTGGGCTACAGTTAGTTCACACTCTTAGCCAAGGTTTTGATCACCAATATTGTGAACACCTTGTCCAAGTTTAAGCTTCTACACACATTTTTTCTTTGAACCGGAACAATATGGTGTTCTGCCATTTCCATACAACCTGCTACTGAAAGACACTTGAAAGCTTGTTCTTGAGCATGAAGATTACTTTTGTTATGGTTTTCATTTTTTCACTTATGTTTGCAGATAGCGCACTCTCTACAAATGTTACCTTTGCATGTATTTAACATATACTCCTTACTTCTCCAAAGACTGCTCATTATTCTCGCTATCAGGCATGACAGTCAGGCACTCTGCATGGCAATCCAGGCCAGCCATTGTCTTACACTGTGCTGCAACTGTTTTTGCTGTGGAGGACAAGAGATATGATTCAGAGCTATTGTTTGTCTTGTGCAATCAATTCTCATTCTATTTCGGTTTACACTGCCAGGATATTCTGTAATAGATAAAGAGTTGGCCAGATTTTCTTCCCATGAGCTATAAAGCAATTAGTTTCCAGGATGCAATCTCAAAGACGTCATTTTATAATTTTGGTTATCTGCTAATCTTTGGATTGCATGAGAGCACAGAAAATCCATTTGCACCCCATAATATAAGTGACAAACTTGTACTCCTTCAAGTAAAATGAGATTTATCCATTATTTGAAATGTAGTGTGCAAAATGTATCACCAAAACATCTGCCAGTTTCTCTCATATGTGGTATCACAGCATTTGCAGATAATGCTTTAGATAAGGTTGCTTCTTGGCAGATAAGAGCCACAACCCTTCATTTGACATGAGAACTTCGAGAACTAGATTTGGGAGGGGAGGGGGTGTCTTGACAAATAGACATGGTGGCAGAAAACGTCAAGCATCCCTAAGGCATGGTCACGGCAAAACAAGTCATCTTGACATAGTGATGTAACATAGTTGTGAATAGAAGTTGCAAAGGGAGATCTGTAGTAGGAGAATACATAAAGGAGGAAGCTATGTAAGTCAGTACGCTTATAGTAGACCAAGTTGTTTTTATATCTATTTTCGTTCGAACAATTTATCTGATGAGAACACCATTCTAGAATTAGTTCTGATCATTTAAATACAATCCACATTGATTGTCGGTAAAGTTTTGTTTTTGGTGAAGGAGTTTTTTGGGTTTGTTCCTGTTACAACTTAATAATGGTGTAGGGTTTACTTTTGGTTTTAAAAATTGTTTGATTCTTCAACATTTGTATCTATTTCATGAGTCATGTTCATGGCAATATAGTCCAGAGCTGTGCAGCCAAACATGACACCCAACATATACTTTCCTGCACTGATATTTACTCTGCAGACTTTAATATTCCTTTGAATTTCAAGAGAAAAATCATATTTCTGAATAACAGTTCTATGTGAGTGATCTATCTTCCCTCTTCTCTTTTTTGTCTTGATTTTTTTATATAGTTCATTTTCCATCTCCCATAATATGTTATGTACTATTCTCTAACATCTCCATGGCTCCATACTTTACATATCAATCTCCTATTTGCTATTTTTCTTTCTTCTCATATGGTTTGTTACTCGCCTTAATATACGAGTGTAAGTTTTTCAGTATTTTTTTGTCCAGATTAGGAATTTTTATTCAAAACATCTTGTTCTAGTTTTAAGTTCTTAGTATGTCGTGTTTAGCATTGGTAACAATTTAATTTACCTATTTCCATGTATATTCACATTTATTCTGTGTTACCACTGCCCTTGTATTTCCAGATGGTTGAATTATCTCGAACACTCTTTTATTACTGATTATCCCTGACACTCTTCTGTTACTGATTATATTTATCCCTGATATGTCTAATTCTGAATAACATTGTGTTTAATTTTTTTAGTCACTCAGAAGTACTGAACGCCTTGTTTTTTTTCATATTATTTTAATATTGTTATTATTATTATTTCAATATTTATTGGAAACAAACAGCTGAATAATCTAAGATATGCTGATGATACAGTTCTGATTGAAGGGAGCGGACAAGAACTTCACGCCCTATTAGACACGGTAGTAAAATAAAGTGAAAACAAAGGCCTCAGTCTAAACAAGAAGAAAACAGAAGTAATGGTGGTTTCAAAGAAATATACACCTCCAAAATGCAGTGTTACTATCAATGATGCAAAATTAAATCAAGCGGATAAAGTCAGTATCTTGGCACCATTTTAACATCAGATGGCAGGTGCTCCAATGAGATCAAGAACAGGATATCACTGGCCAAATGAACATTTCAAAGAATGAGAAACTTTCTATTAAACAGAGTAATATCAATGCATACACAAGTTTGAGTGCTAGGATGTTACATTGAGCCAATCCTTCTTTATGGAAGCGAAGCATGGATAGTAAACAAAAAGTGCACAAGATCAGCTGGAGGTAACTGAGATGTGGTTTTTAAAAAGAATGATGAAAATTACATGAACAGCCAAGGAAACGAATGTAGTAGTTCGCATAGAGGCTGGAGTAAAACAACAAATTATAGCGAAAATTAGAAACAGACAATCAAGATTTTTAGGGCATGTGATGAGAAAAGTAAAACTTGAACATTTAGTAACCACCAGAAAGATCACAGGGAGAAAAGACAGAAGAAGACAAATATAAATATTTCTGGATGGGTTGTCACTGTGGCACACAAAAATTCACCAACTGAACTTATTAACAACACAAAAGTTGTGGAGAAGTATTATCGCCTACGCCACTTGGCATATCACTTAATTGATTGTATTAATGTCTAGTTGTTAGTTAGTTAGTTAGTTAGTCGTTGGATCATCATCATTGCACTCTGGACAAGTCCATAGGTGCTCAGATCTTTCCTTGAGTGTATCCGCCATTACACGTTGACTGACGGTCCCAGTAAATCGTTGATTGACCATCATTCTTTCTCGCCCACGAAAACTCTCCTTTCTAGTGACACCACATTTCAAACCAAGCTCCTTTATTCTAATCATGGAACAAGAGTCATCATCACTTGTACAGTCATTTGTTCGTGCGTTTTCCCATAGGACATTCAAAATGTCTGCCTGATCCATCGCTTCACCAACAGCTGTAGTAGTAGCGGGGGCGGCCAACCTATCTGCTCTCTCATTACCCCGGACTCCTGCGTGTCCCGGCACAAAAATAAAAGTCACTGTACATACACAGGAATTATTCACTGCATCCAGCCACTGTTCTTGAACGTACCCCGCCTGAACTTTCACAGTCATGTTCATGGAGTCACTGAGTATACAGACTCATTGCAAAGCTTTGGTTACTTCCAGAATCTCCATTGTCATGCTGCTTGTCATCTGAGCGAATGCACCACTTTCCTCTCTGATAGTCTCCCCCCACCTTTAAGCCATGAAAGCCCAGAAACTTCTGATGTGTCTCTCAACTGACCCATCTGTATATATAATTATATCACCTTCCCTGGAATTCTCACTGATCAGAGCGAGCACCTCCGACTCGAACACTGTCGGACACCATTCCCTGCACTCTCTATTGAGTGTTATTAAGCCTTCGAAGGCTGTTGGATAATCCGAGGGTGCCAGACTCAATGTCTAGTTGTGTGGTTGAGAACTAGTTGGTGCACCTTGGATTGTGAATGCAACTCATTTTATTTAATTTACTAGCAATTGGCCATCCAGATTGTTTAGAAAGCAGTGATAACCTGCTGAGCATAAATATAACCTGAAAGTTACTATAGCCAAAAATTGCTAGGTTTAATCACTACATCCAGAATGGGTTTCTGGTTAAAAATGGCGTCATGAGTGGTCACATTTACTCTGATGATCGCGTGATTTCGTTTTTTCCTAAGTATTCCATGTAGTCATAACCTTCAATAACAGTTACCATATTGTTCCCGACAAGCTGACGTTGTGCTGAAACTAAAGAGTTTAATGAGGAAGGCAATCATCGACACACGCAAGACAAAATTTGTCAATAATACAACTGTGACATCTGTATGCAGTGAAAATGGTGGATCGCAAGCTCATGCTGTCAACAATATTCTCAATACACCACTTGCCTGGGTAAAATCACTTTCCCACTTTTTGTTTTGGGAAAATGTTTCAGATAGATGACAAACGAAAACTTAGTGAGATAATTCTGAAAATTACAACAGATTTGGTAACAGGACCTTACTTTATGCTTTTTATATTTAACCTTCACTGTCTTGGCAACGTAATGACGTCAAAAGGCAGGACAAAATCACACACAGAGATGCTACAGTAAGAAGAATTACCATCAATTCTGGGATACTCTACCTTAGACAACTAAAATAAATATTATCAAGAAGTAAATACCCCGGTATGTGTTACAAAACCTACTATTAATAATAAAAAGATGATGATGATGAAATAATCCCTTTAGCTGTGAGCAGATAGCCTTTCTGACAAAAGCACTGGTCCTCTTTAGTTGTGTAACTGAGACATCACCCTGATTCATATATGGTCTCAAAGATATGGATGTGTGTGGGGTGGGGGTGGTGGTGTTAATAGATACATTTTCAATCCCCAAGGCGAATTTTCCATTGTGCCAGTATTCCAAGATTACCATGCCCTGCCAGGATGACAGCATACACTTCTAGGGAACCAACTCATTATTCTTCTGTCAGATTTGTTGACCCATCCACAGTGATGGCAGATCTTGCATTCTGGTCATATAGAAGTGTGCCACAACACAGCAGGACAAAAGTGATGGCAGATCTAGCATTCTTGTCATATAGAAGTCTGCCACAACACAGCAGGACAAAAGTGATGGCAGATCTAGCATTCTTGTCATATAGAAGTCTGCCACACAACACAGCAGGACAAAAGTGATGGCAGATCTAGCATTCTGGTCATATAGAAGTCTGCCACAACACAGCAGGACAAAAGTGATGGCAGATCTAGCATTCTGGTCATATAGAAGTCTGCCACACAACACAGCAGGACAAAAGTAATGGCAGATCTAGCATTCTGGTCATATAGAAGTCTGCCACACAACACAGCAGGACAAAAGTGATGGCAGATCTAGCATTCTGGTCATATAGAAGTCTGCCACACAACACAGCAGGACAAAAGTTCAAATGTCTGCTGACCTGCATCTCCTCATCATCTATGGAGATTATATGATAAAAGACAAAGGTAAGCAAATTGAGACAAGATGTGACAATGATGAAGTTTTCACAGGTGAAAGGTTGTTAGTATATCCCCCAATATTCCCTAGTCACCTTATATGACATGTCTGAAAAGGTGACAGTGGTCTAATTCTGTGCCTTCTAAACTAGAAGTCCAGGTTGCCACACAGGCGATTAAAATTTTGATTACAATATTTACTTAAAATTTAGGATGCATACAGTTGAAGATTCAATTAAAAATTATTGCCAGAACAAACACATAATAATAAGAAAATATAATTATACATTAAAAAATTAATTTAAAAATATGCTTAACATATAAGTGATCTGTGAAATGGCCAAGTAAAGGACAAATGGATAATAACAGCACACAAAACTTTTCAGGTACAAAGAAGTGCACACTAAGAAAGAATTGTGCACCATGAAGAAATGTACCAGAAATGAAATATATTAGACTACTAAGATGGCTTGGTTATGTAGGAAGAATGAACAACTGTATTCCACAGTAGATACTGTTATGCAAACTTTCATAAGCCAAAAGAGATACTGAGATATAAAAAATATATGCAAGACCTCAAGGAAAGACTTTTCTATTGATCACAATAGCTGAGAAAATGTGGCTGAAGACCAAGGCACATGAAAATAAGCATTATGCAGAAGGTGCAGAAACTTTTGAAACACTTCTAAGAGACAGACTTGAACACAAGGAACATAGATGCAAAGCAAAGGTCACTGCAGCTTTACAATGGCTAATTGACACAATAAACTCTACCTAAACACATGAATCTGCTTTAAAAAAAAGTGTTTCAAAGATGAAAAGGGTCATATATGTATTACATCATTGGTACACCTTATTATATGTTTCTTTTACAGTGTTCTTATGTGTGATCGTGAAGAAAGTCGACCAATGGAGGCAGCATTTCGTACACTACTGAAACCAGTGTCATACTTTTTTCCAACTGCAATATCAACACCAGTGAAGGTTGTAGCCTTGGCCATGATCAACAATGCAGTGGCTCGTACCAGCAGCAATTCAAAATATGAGCTGTATGATAACAAAGCTATTCATCAGCTTTCAGGAATTTCTAGAGGTTGTGACATGAAACGAAGTCATTCTGCTCCTGAAAGTACAAAAACAAAATAATAATGTCTATACATGACTGTTTGATAACAATTAATGTATTCTATGTCAGTGGTTCACAATATTTTTACTTTCTTCACCCCCAACCATGGGAACTAACAATAATAAAACAAACTAGTAAACTTTCTTTAAGATTCATTAATATTATCTTAGTAATTACAATTAGATACCTTTCTGTGGCCTCCCTATTTGAAAATGTAATTTTGTTGCCCCCCATATGGTCATTTGACCTATTTTGAGAACCACTACTCTATGCTACCTGATGGTTTAACTTTTTTTATCACAACTAGTTGTTGTTTTCTATGGCAAGGTGCAAACAGAAAAACAAAGATACAACTATTAAGAAGTTATATTTTTCCAATGGTAACTGTTGGCTGTGATACCTGTGTAGTGACAACGGCAACAGAAAGACAATATCTGCATATTAAATAAAATGCTATAGAACAGTCCTAAGAATATCATAGATGGAGAGACGATCTAATACAGACTTACACATAGAAAACATAAACATAGAAGATTGACTTCTCAAATCCATTAAAAAGTGCAAGCTAATATATTTTGGACACATGAAAAGACACAATGGGTTAGAAAGATGGGTTAGTCATGGATGGAAAGATTCCAGGACGGAAAAGAAGTTGCCCAAGATGTCAAGACAGTATATCACACATATTTAATATGATGCTGAAAGAAGCAGGGCAGCTTGCACAGAACTGAAATGCTTACAGAATGGCAGCGAGGACAACATTCTGTTTGTGACATGTCACATAGAAGAAGTTGGTATCACGAGTTTACAGTGTTTGCCATATCTACATAAAATCAAGTTCAGAACAATATTCCTACTCATATTCACATGAACAACTTAACTATTGCTAAGTTTAGTCATGGGCAACCTTTTTGAGAGAGCGGACTGAATTGGTTCCTTTTCACGATAACAGGGACCAATAATTTTTTTTTCCAGTCCTTTGAAGTTATTTTTTAGTCTTTTGAAGTTCAACTTGATGACATAGTAGTTGTCAGTGTAAGGTTTAACAGTTGATGATATAGTAGTTGTCAGTGAAATGTTTAATGCAGGTTTGATTCTCAAGTATGGGACATCAGATGAAAGTTAGTTAGTTAGTTAGTCGTCAGATCATCATCACTGCAAACTGGACACGTCCATAGTTGCTCCGATCTCTCCTTGAGTGTATCCGCCATTACACTTCTGCTGACAGTACTGGTCCTATGCTGGTTGACCGTCATTCTTCTGCGCCCTCACAAATGTTCACTTCTAGCAACACGGCATTTCAATCCCTGATCTTTAATCCTGGTCATTGAAAAGGAATCATCATACACATTAGTCTCACTCTCACGTGCTATATTTCTTAAGGAATTTAAAACATCAGCGCGGGATTCAATGCCCATCACCCTGTGCCACAATCGTGCATGATGCCAGTTGATCTGCTCTTTCATTGTCTCGAACACCCACATGTCCCGGCATGAACATAAATATAACCACTTTCAGCCTCGCCTTTCTCAAGGCTTCAATCCACTGTTCGCGAACGAGACCCACTTGTACCTTCTTAATCATACTCATAGGGTCACTCAAGGTGCAGACCTGTGTTACCTTCTGTGTGCATACCCACTCAAATGCCCTGGTCACCACCATAGTCTCCATGGTCATACTACTCGTAGTGACCGCAAAGGCACCACTCTCCTCCCTGATCGTTTTACCTGCACACTGAGCTGTGAAAGTCTAAGCACTGCGAACATGTCTCATCACAGATCCATCAGTGTATATAATCACATCCCCCTCTTTGGTATTCTCACTGACCAACGCCTGCACTTCTTTCTCCACAGCTGTGGGACACCATTCTCTGCATTCCCTGCTAAGTGATATTACTACTCTCAAACAAGTTTTGAAATGGGTGGGTAGAATTATCCATTCTGCACTTGCTGCCACATCCTACAATCTGCACACGCTTTGTATGACATCTTCAGCACGTCCCATCCACGACCTAGCTCTCTTGAGTCTGCTGCCTTTAACTTTCTGTATTTCGGAATGCAGCGGGTGTTCCTTATCTGTATATATTTGAAGATATCCCAGTGCAGGGCAATACTGTAATCTGTGCTCAGCTGTTGGACAGTCAAGTAGGTATCGCATAGCTCTTGTCGATGTGTCTCTTGTGCATCCCAGTATGATACGCATTGCTGCATTCTGGATTCTATCCAGTCTTTCAATTTGAGTTTGGCTAAGAGTCAGAATTGCTAGTGCTTATTCCACCACAGCCACAACCAAACCCAACCCTGGTACAAAAGAAGTAACAACTTCTGCTCACACTGTGCAGCAGCCATAACCTTGGTTGCTGCTAAGCTTTTGCCTGCCCTTATGATAACGTGGTCAACATGTTCCCTGAAACCCAGACTTCTGTCAATAAACACACCCACATATCTAATTGTGCTAGTTCTTTATAAACTTTTCCCGGACAACCAAACTTGTAGCATGGGTGTCTTTACCATGTGATTGTTCAAGGAAAACCTTGTCACGAATGTCTTAGAAGGATTAACCACTGCTCCTGTATCTCCACACCAATTTGTCAGCCTGTCCAGCTCCTTCTGTAGTTCTACAATGCACTCTTCTCGATTTCTTCCCTGTCTATACACCAGGATATCATTGGCATATGATATAATCTGCCAGCAACTGTGATTAAAGTTGATCAGATGAAAGATGGCAGCAAGCAACTTTGCTTTCAGTTATTGACTTTAGTTTTAGTGGATTAACTTATTAATTTCCTTTCACTTTTTAGCACTACATTTTGCAGTTTGGATCAGATAGTTTGTGATTGAATGTTTCCTGAGCTCAGAGGTCTTGATATAGTAATTTTAAATTAGCCATAAATAATGACTTTGCGGTCTGGATTTGGTCAGCAGACCAGATTTTCACCACCTCTGGTTTAGATAATGATCATTGCCTGTATATCCTGATATCAGAACTATGATTTGGTGATAACTACCATGTGGTCATAATCAAATACATGTTAACTGAAATCGGCGCAGCTTGTAATAAAAGTACACAAAATCAACAGAACTACTATTAGCATTTGGTTATATATTGAAAAAATGAAATGTTCAAATTTTTGGCTCATTTTTATAATATACTCACAGAAGTATCATATGCAGAAGATGTGTGTCCTCCATTCAGATGGCTAGATTGATGATACGCCAAATAGACAAGTGCTAAAAATTATTGGAGATGAATCCCCATCTTCTATGAATCTGGTCTGCCAGTTTGGCTTTTGTAAATAGCCAGCATTGCCATATGTTCAGTCAGATGTTAGTATTTGTTAATATTACAAGTAAGATGCAACAAAATCTATCACATTTATTAGTGTTTGGAAATGATTGTAATCTTACTTCTTTGTTGAAATATATGTATGTTAACTCTAAAATATCCAGATCTGTGGTGGTGAGGTGCAGAGCTAGTTTGTGACAGCCAAGGTATAGGATTAAAATGCTGCCGCAAACAATTGAGCATCTAAACTGATCAGAAAACAATGGGAATCTACTGAACATATTTATATTGCCTAGAAAATTATTACAGCCAAAAAGTACTTTGATGGCTACATCCTGAATAGGATATGCTACCAATTTTGATTTTTAACTTTAAAAGATCAGATGTCAGTTGAAGTGGTTTCTAGTCATCTCTAGCCAAGTTTTGCTAAATATCACTTGATGTGGCTTTAAGTAGTAGTATCTCAGAAGCGAAAATGTAAAAATGTGGTGTTATACTTTGTGTACTAACAGTTAAGGCAGTATATGTTTATTATGACAAATATGACTATACTAAAGAAATACTATCGTGGATGCTGGTCATAAAAGCAGCTACTTTTATTTGTTATCTCCTCTTTCTGTTTCGAACACAAAGGATTTTAACAATATACATAATAGATACAAGTGTGTGTATTCCCTCACGCACATATACAGAGTGACCAGAGATTTCAAGGCAACACCGGTTTTGAATTTTTTGTTCCAGTGTCCTAAAAACTTTTTGGGATGCAAAAATGTTCTTAGAAATGTTCCAGTTGTTTTTTGGTGTTTTTTTTTCAGTATCACTATAGTAGATTTGTCTTAACAGTAGTTTAATTGGTTGAATTACTGCTGGAAAGATACATGTTCACATGTAGACCCACTTTATATCTGAAAATATATATGTTAATGTGTAGATCAACTTTATCTAAAACGTCAGTTACTGCATGATCACTAAGAACAAGATGATGTTAAAAAAAATTTGTTTTGGTTACATATAGAATTACTGTACTTCATCAGCCTAAATACATTGTAAATTAAAGCCAAAAGCATGAGAATAAATGAAATTAATTCTTACAGCTGACATCTTAAATATATTGACTTCTGGCTAATTTTTGGGACAATTGTATATCACTAATGGGATGTCCATATTTTTTCATTGTGAGTACAAAGGGAGATAAAAAAAAATAGAATTGGCTGTTTTGGGAAAATATTTTGAAAAAAAATATGCACCTTTAAAGATCTTAACCAGAGTATACCCTGTAATTTTATCAGAATATCATATTTCAGATTTAGAACCAATAACATTTGCCATTTTAAGTTGCACTCTAAAGATATTTAGCATAATTATGGATACTTGTGGCATACATCATGTTTTTAAACAATTTACATTTCTGTAATAATTACCAAAATGTTAAATCCTGCTATTTCTAATCTTATGAGTAATTTCTAAAAATCAATCATGGTGATACATATCTGATTTCTTGTTGGTGTTTCTTTAGATGGTTGGTTGGTTGCTGATCCAGTGGTCCATGGGCTCATGCCCTCTGACCCAATGCCATTAAAATGGCAATGGCATTATATTGCTGGGAAATCTGTGGATTTTCGACCCACCCCTGGCGAGAGCCAGAGAATAACTATCACACCACCAGGCAGGTAGGTTTCAACCTATGCACTGCTCCGAGCCACTGCAACTAAGATGGGGTTCACTGTGCCCATTCCCCGCAACCAATTGACTACTGGTTACACCTAACTTCTCTATTGTTCCAGGCAATCACGAAATGTTCAAGTCAAAAGGATTCTCAGGTCCTGAGTCACTGTGCCTCTATGATGGGCCTCAGCCATAGGAAAAAACAGTGGTGTCATTTTCCTCCTCCCCAATGCTGCGCAGTACATCTCTGGCTCTCTTCCAACCACAGAGGGTTCATACATATATAAAAAATAACAAAAACACATTGCAACAACAAAATAAAAGCATGAGAACATAGTTGTATAGATGACGTGCCATGAAGCTTCTCTAAGAAGATAACCTCAATATAACGGCATGTCATCTACTTAAGGTTTCTATTGCATGGGTGGTTTGTCTAATGAGCCATTGGTGAGACCCACAGACGCAACAGCTTGCATCTGTTTCTTCAGATAAGAACAGATTTACATCATAAAACAGAATTATATGTGATAGACACGTGGGGTTTCACCTCAAACCAGAGTATGTAACCTTATACTTAGTAAATGTGGAGGCTAAGAAGATTATACCTTATATTTCCATTATGGCTGTATCATATTTATTTTTATTGATTTTGTGATACACAAGTTTGTTATAGCTGTGCTCATATATCTTTGATTTTTGCTGTGTATTTTTAAAATTTAGATATGACTTTTTTTTTAAACTGAATGTTATTTTTACATTAACATAAGGTGATGTTTGAAATTATGGGTTTTATAATACTTTCTATGTTTGTGCTTGTCCTTCATACTGTTTATTAAGATTATTTTGTACTTATAATCTGAGCACAAATTATTTGAGCATATATATATGGCAGTGTCTTCTGTCATTATTTCAGTGCCAAATGATAGTGTTGTGTTAGCATTTGGGACTGCCGTCAAACTGATACAATCTGCAGAAACGGAAAACATATACTAATGAAGTTTATAAAAGGAACAAAATCCAAGAATGCAACATTGAATGATTTATGTAAACAGATGGAATAATGAATGCTGGGAAGAAATAAATGGTTATGTAAAAACTTTGTATAAAGATAAAACAAAATAGAGATAAATACCAGAAAAAAACATTTTGTGCAGGAGTGATTATTATTATTATATCCAGTGCATATTCATTCATTTTCCTTTTGCGCTGAAGTTAGCGCATATGGCAGAGGTCAGATCTCTCCAATTCTGTCTGTTCAAAGCTATTCTGTGCAGTTCTTGAATAGTATGAATATTTTGTTGAAGACGAAAGTCCACAGATTACCATAATGTGAGATATAATGATTCTCAAAGAAGATAATTTGTTACCTGTCGCTCTTCTCAAAAGATCCGTTGCAGCCAACCTTCATTGTGGAGACAGCACTTGGTGATGATGATGACTTCTATCATGCAGATGCTGATAAAAATTGTCATTTTCATATGTAAATTTTTGCGCAGAGTGTGTGATTGCTGGCGTAAAGCAACATTGCAGGATTCACATGTAATGTAGTAAATATCAATAGTAAAAGTGACTTTATGAAATGGTTTGGAGTATGTTGTAAGATAGTTCAAAAGAAGATGTTACAGACATGTGTGATTATGTTGTCATTCTTATATAAGCATATTAATAACATGTATTATTATGCTGTCATACTTAAATGTCAGTTACATGCCTGTATGACTATGCTGTCATTCGTAAATGTCAGTAGATTACTGGCATGCATGACTATGTTGGCAATCTTTTGTTGGTTACATGCCTGTATGACTGTTGTCACCCTTATGTCTGTAGATTAGTGAAATGTATCACTGTGTTTTCATCCTTATGCCAGTAGATTGCTGACATGTACCACTATTTTGCCATCCTTATGTCAGTAGATTAGTGACATGTACCGCTATTTTGTCGTCCTTGAGTGTCCTCGATTAATGTTGTCATTTTAATCTTTTGCACTTTGTAAAACTGATCTACATAATGTTTCAATACTTCCAGTGCATATTCATTCATTCATTCATTTTCCTTTTGCGCTGAAGTTAGCGCATAGGGCAGAGGTCAGATCTCTCCAATTCTGTCTGTTCAAAGCTATTCTGTGCAGTTCTTGAATAGTATGAATATTGGTTGTTTTACTTTCTCTAAGTATTGTTCTTCTGAGTGTTTCTTTTGGTCTACCCCTTGCTCTTTTCCATTGCACAAATCGGTCTGGACTTTACGATGTTAGTTGATTAATCCAACAATAGACGGAATGACCCAGACTTGATTAGAGAAACACCCTCCATCAACAGACTTCACTACCGGAAGTCACATACAACCATATTACCCTTATTTCTTATCCAAAAGATTGTCTCTGTTGTATCTAATAAACTGGATTCACATAAATGTAATTTTAATGTCTAACCAACTGGAGCCTGCTTCTGTGACTTTAGGATTACAAAATCTCACAATTTCATTTTCATCCAAATTGGCTCTGGGTGTATGATGAAAAAAGAAGTTCACGTAGCTCTGATAAAAGTGCAGCATGTATGAATGATGTTTTAAAATTCAACAAAGCATTTTTCTGTACAAGATGGCCTATAGTTATTATTATAGCTATTTAGAAAAATGATTAATCCGGTTATAAAACATGTTATTTTTATTGTGTCTTAATTGGTGAGAGACCAGCTGAGAAACACCTGCTAAATATACTTTATTGTGCAACTACTCATGTAACTGTGCTTAAAGTGGATTATGCAATATTGTGAAGTTTCAAATTTGTTGTATTTAATGCAGGTTTACTTTTATAATTGCATGGCTTACATTAGCTTTTTCACATTGAATATTATGTCTATTTACTGTCCTCTTGTAAGTAGTACTTAACAATATTTTGCTTTTTTTGTATTCAGTGATTTCTTTTTTTTTTTACATTTGACTATGCAAGTTTCAGAGCGGTGAATTTGCCAAAAACTTTCAATAAATAATAATTTAGTTGATGTATGATAATGATTTAACCCTAACAGGAGCGCAAGCTTATCACTCTTGTTCTCTAGACCCTGTGATTGTGTTGTACTGGTAGCTACAGATTGGTGTTTCCCTGTCATTCTTTTTTGATGAGAAGGTTTCACAGAATTTTTGCAAGTCCCAGATGGCTGTATTTCACTCAATGTGAATATAGGGTGTCATTCTAAGAGTTAAGATGTCTGTCTTCTACGTACTTCAAAATCTTCTTAGGGTGGGGGGAGGAGGAGGGAACTGAACACCTATAGGTTTGCCTTGAGTGAAAGTATGATGGTTCATAACCAATAATCAATGCAAGTTTTAAGTCTGCTTATCGATAGTCAGTTGAAGATTAGAACCCTCATAAAATGTTGAGAAAATTAATTACCTCATCCATAAGGATTTCCGTCAAATAGTAACTGTTGTATGACTAGATTTAGTTATAATTCTTTCCAGATTATCATAGACAACATGAAAATGTATCACATTGCTGTGAAGTTTGATCCCTGGCTCTTAATACTCTATGAAATTTCTCTAGTATAGTGGTTTATTCAGTCACTTTTTACCCAAGTGGTCATGGGTTTCTTCTTGTTCTGCATTCATTCTCAAACTTTTGCAGATAACAGGATGTAGACCAGAGAACAGAATGTGTTGTGTCATGGTTTATAGCATTGCTGCAATGTCTGCGCATTTCGGCCTGACACATCCGACTTCAACATGGTTTTTCGGTCCCTTTGACCCTATATTGGATGGATCAGCCAACTCCACTTGATAACCTCTTACTACATACATGGCAGGTAAACAGTGTTGCGATTCTTTGCTCCCCTCACAGACGGGTCATGGGTTCGAATCATACTCGTGACATCCTGTTTACAAAGTTTTTCCCCCATGATACATGGGGATTGTAGCTTCAGATTTCCCAAGATACCTGGGGATTATAGCTTCAGCTACAAAGTTACGTTCTATGTGTGGTACTTTTTTCAGGTGACATATGCTTATTTAAGAGGGATGTAGTACATATGTGTTAACCCAAGTACAGAGAAGTCAATTCTCTACACATTTTCAACATCAACACTTAATCAGAAGTGGCAGTGTCTTGAGGCCTGTTTCAGCAATCATATTTAAGATCACAACAGTTGATGAAAGGTGAATTCATAGCTATGATTCTGAGACAGCAAAGCAGTCATCATGATAAAAGAACCATTAATCACAATGAACGAATTGTCAATAACGATGAACGAACCATCAATCACGATGAACGAACCATCATTCACGATGAACGAACCATCAGTCACAATGGTGACAGATGGTGCACAAGTCTGCAGTTCAAGAAAAAACTTGCTTATCATTTGTTTACATCTTGAGCAATATTCACTGAGAATGTATTTCTCTAGTAAAAATGTAAAATTCAAGTTTCCCTTATTCACACCTGAGGTACATAAGGAATACAATGATAGGCCCATATTTTTCCTTGACCAACAGCATGCCAACGGATGATTTAGTCAGTATTGCATCCACTCCCTTTACTTTCCAAGAAGATCTAGTGCCTATTTCCTTAGGCTGGTTCAACCTAAAGGCCATTATTATTTAAAAATATTTCTAGTTGAAATGTAAATTGAATCTTGTATCACCCGACTTGAAAGTAAGTGTACTAACCACAAAGATAACATGGTTCCCAAGTTCAGCTGTAAATTCTTTATTATGTGAGGTAACATGGGCAACAAGCACATGATAAACACTAAAGCCTTATAAAGGAAAACTCTTCCTAACTTCATGCTGAAAGGCAAAACAGGATGGTGTAAAGTCAAGTCAACATGGTCACTGACAAGCTCACAGGAGATAAAAATAAATTGTAGCATGTGAAAGGAAGTTTCTAAGTAATTGAACAGGTGAAACTTGAAACATGGTAATGATGACACACACACGCACACAAATCAACATTTCTACCAAAAAACCGTTATCATTTAAAGCTATAGATGTTCTGCTTCATTAAGAGGGATGGAGTATGTATGGGTAACCTGAGTACAATGAAGTCAATCCTCTACACCTTTTCAACTTTAACACTCAATCATAAGCAGCAGGGCTTGATGTCTGTTTGAGGTTTCATAAGAGAGCTCAACTCAACATTCAATTTTAGGATCATCATAAGCGATGGAAGTCGAGTTTATGGTTATGATATTGAGCAAGTAGAAGATTTAACTAAACAAGATAATGTTAACGCTCAACCCATCAGTGTCATATGGGTGCTATATTGGACATAAACACATGATTCATATTATGGCAGAAGAATTTTAGAAAGCAGTCCGGTACATGGTTTGTACAATAATACATAAAAGCCATTAGTATATATTATTAATGTAAAAATATGAACAAATTTAATATAAATACCTGATATTTATATGTTAGAAAATACTACTCTCACAACCACGAAGGATAAGATAAAAATTGTGGTAAGGACTGGGTTATTTTTCCTTAATGTAGGTAAAATTTAAAATCCACTCTAGTCATGTCATGGTGACTGCTGTGGCAAAACAGCTTTTATTACATCTATACAATTGTCCCTGCAATTTATAACAGGGAAAAAAGCAGTACCAAAGTGGTTTTTTTTAAATATATATATATATATATATTTCCTGTCTTTATTATTTGTGTAGTTTTTGCTCATATTTCCACGTGAGAATTCCATTTTTTAAAGCATACTAAACTCACTGATTAGTTTTAAATAAACATTAATTGTTTATTTGTAGGAAATGTCCTTTTTCTTGTCTCTTCAAATCTGTCTGTGTAGTAAACATTTGTTCTAAATGTCATGGTTTAACCAATAGCTTGTAGCATTTATTTATATTTGGTTTCAGTGCCTTGAATAGTTTACTGCCATACACTGAATTTTAAAATGTTTACTGTTGTTTCTGTAAGAATTCGCTCTTAAGCTTTCATTGGATTTCTCTTGTAGCACAACAATGGTCCTACTAGATTTCCAACAAAATGTAGCCCTAGAAACATTGTGTCACCATTTTATTTTAACCAATGGCCCAACATATCAGACAGACAGTTTCTGATGTTTTAAAATCTGCAACAGATTCACATATTTTTTCTGTGCAACCTAATAATGATAATGCTCAGCATATATCTTTTTTTAGTAAAATATAGCACATATTCAATATTTATTTTTCATGTGATAATCTTATTGTAAATTAGTTTATATACAGTATTGCCAACATTTCAATTTGATGTGCAGTCAGAAGAAAATAATATTATGCACGTTTCAAAGTTCTCTAACGGTTCAATAGCATCACACCAGTGGTATGCAACATTTCAATCACATTTTTTTAATGTTGATGTAAAAAATGAAAATAGTTCATAGGAGTTTTCTAGTTGTTAGCACATTTTTATGAATATCAAAATACATTGTTGAAACTTATCTGCTCAAAATTGTGATTCACCTGTAGTTCATAAAATTCTGATTCTAGCCAATACTGCAAATTACAATTTTAATAGATAAAATAATTCTAATACCTACAGAGATCAACGGTATTTCTGACATGTACAAAAATTTTAGAGTTTTAAATTATAAAAACCTGCCGAAGACGGATGTGTCGGGCCATTGGCGCAAATAAAACAGTGACACAACACATTTCCATTCTCTGGACTACATCCTGATGGAAATCTAGAATGGATCATGGTCCTGCCACAAGAGAGATCCAGCAGGAGTTTGAGAATGAACGCTGAAGAAGAAGAAAATTATAAAAACATTGGAACATTTAAAATGTAAGATCACATGCAAACAATAATGTTACTACGAGTATGGGTTTTTTAGATATTAATTGACGTTTCTGGGATCTTCCTGGTTTTGTGGTTAAGTGATTTGCCTTGTGCTCAGATGACACTGGTTTGATCCCTGGTTGTGATACATGTTTTCTGAGATCTCTAGAAATTACTGCTTGAAGCTACAGAGCTGCAAGCTATGAGTTATACTCTTAGCTTGCTGTTTATTTGAGAGCAGTGGATTACATATGAGGAAACTCGAGTACAATATTGTCAGTTCTCAACTTTTTTTAACTGAGATAAGACAGCATACATTTTAAATGAAGTATAGTAGTATGTTTCTTTGTGATGTAAAAGAAATGGTCATCAGTAATCCTGAATGAGTTGGGCATCTTGTTTGATCATTAGATCAGTTGCCTTGCATTTTCAGCTCCTAATTATTGTTGGATACCTTTACAGTTGTGTGGCAAATAGTATAATAGTAAAGGTATCAAACAATAGTTTGAAAAGAAGACATAAGCCCTATTCTTTGCACTCTGAACTTAGAAGTCCAGGCCCAGTTTCTACACGGATGAACTGCAGAAGAAGATATTGTCATTACATCCCTTTATGTCATTACAGCTAAAGGGTTTAATAAAAGTGTGCCCTCTCTGGAAAGTTACGAAGATTACATAACCAGTAATCAACATGTGACTGGAACATTGTGTTTACATATACTTGGATAGCTGCTGGAACAGAGAGCAGAGCAGACTTATGAGAATATCCCATGTGCCATGATGCTGGTTTCTAATTGAGAATCTATAACTGGTAATATATTGAGGTCCAGCTCTGTGGTACAGAGTGCGTCTCTGATGGCCAAGTTACTGGGTTTGAATCTCGCCACAGGCAATTGTGCATCTTGATCATTCAGAAAGCCAGGTATACTATTTAACATATTTATATTGTCTTGAAAATCACTACAGCCAAAAAATACTGAGTCGTTGGCTATACCCTGAATATAATACGCTACCAATATATTGAGTGACAGCAAATACTATGGCTTAGATATATGAGAATGGTGTGCACCCAGCTCTGTACAAGCTCATATAATACAACACAAATTACATTAGCCAAATGAAGACCAAGAAAGAAATGGATAGATAACATCAATGAAATTTTGAAAAAAAAACATGGATATAGTATATTTGAAGTTAGACATCTGGCCTTGGATTGAAAACTAAAGCTCACACCCCTACATTTCACAGTAAGCATGGACTAGCAGTATTATCATCCATCTGGGTCGTTAAATATTGTTATAATAGATGGAGATAATATACCTTTCCAGTCTGTAGATGATCATTGTTGTCAAACACTTTGAACAATCTTTATAAACTTTGTGTCAATGTTGTATAATTTTTCTCAAATCCTCTTTACTCTGTCTGATTACTATCACCAGTTATTCATATTAAAAAAATAAAATACACGTTTCCAGAGTCTGTTTGAATTTCTACACTTAAAAATTAAATGTTGGATGTTGCTTCTTGTGAGATTGAATTGTCTGTTAGTGAACGAAAGAAGAATAAGTGTCTGCAGATATGAGGTATTGGTAATATGTAGGCTACTCACTGCAACAAAATTGAAATCCAACAGACGAAGCTAGGAACAGGGTAATGACATTTTGCTAATCTGGAAATACAAATAATTGCACACACAAATCGACGTTTCCACCAACGGATGTTGTCAAGACTACACACACAACATAAAACAACAAGAAAGAATGACACTATAGACTTTCACATGGCCGAGTTAAATGCTCACATGTAACTCATCTATAGTACCGTTGTTTCTCATAGTTTTCTGTTATGTAATCTTGATAAAGGTCTTTTGGTCGATTTGTTTGTGTAAGTATGGTGTTTTCAGTGATTAGCAAAACTTAATTACCCTGTTCCTAGCATTACCTGTTAGATTTCAGTTTGAGCAGTATGTACATATCGATATTACACTATACAGATGGCACAGTCTCGAGAATGCTATGAAATTGTCGCAGGCAGAAGGGTGAAATGAGGAGAACGATATGGGTGTGTAGTGCACTGGTTTGCTAAGACAGAAGAGTTAGGTAGTAACAAATATGTCAAGGAAACTCACATGGAGAACTTATATGTGAGCTTGATGCAGGGTTAAATTAGCGATGAAGCGTATAAAGCGACACAAATCCGCCTCAGGCATGATTTATGTTTTCGCTCTGTAGCAACCAAATGAATTTTCGTGTAGTTTCCGCAAGAAAGCGTGAAAAAAATATTGAGCTACCGTATTATTTGCATCATGTAGCTACAACATATCCTATTTCGTTATGCTTTGAATTATAGTTTTCATTGCCAGAGTCAGCTTTCTCCTCTGATGTAAGTTGACAAGTCTAACAACTCTACACAATTGAGGTTATCACCCACTGTGCACTTGAACTTTACATGCCAAATATGTTCTGGATGGCAGTTCCCGAGGATGCAGTAAATAAGAAAAACTTCGATCAACAACATATATCTTGTACACGGAGTTTCGCTGCAGCGAAGTTGTCACTAATTATTTATATGTAATTAATTATATGGTCCATTTCCCTGCCCTCGGACATTGAATTGTTCTCATATGTGAGCCTTTGTTTCAGATTATGAGACGTTTTATTGTGGAATCGGAGTATGGCTGGTTCGTCCTCTTAGACAAGGTTTTGTTCACCATCACAGTGAACACTTCAACTTTGTCCAAGTTTGAGTTAAATAAGAACACTGCAAGCTTGTTCTCGAGCAGGAACATTGTCGTTATGGTTTCCGTTTTCTCGTTGTGCTTGCACATGGTATTGGACTTCTAGCGTTGAGTTACTTTAGGGTGTATTAATGAGACACGCCTTACTTCTCCAAAGACTTGCCGCTTATTCTCACTTCCGTGAGCTTTTGATCATGACACGCAGCATTCCAGGCCACCCGTTGTCTTACACTGTGCTGTGACAGTGTTTTGACTGTGGTGACCGAGAGGTGCTATTTAGAGATATTGTTTCTCTTGTACAAAAATTATCATTCCATCACAATGTATACTACCCAGACACGATCCATGTTTCGCACGAGTCTCGAAGTAATATATTTCCAGATTTCACCACGAGTAGGTACATTTAGGATTTTAATTATCTGTTAACGTTGGGATTACACGAGAACAAAGCAAATTCCTCTGCACTCCAGGGCAAGATAACACCATAATCGAAGTTTCTATGGAACATAAAGGCTCGTCATAGGATTCCCATACCTGATGCTCAAGGTAGCCCATAAATAGGCAGACATAGCTCGACACCGTCTCGGGTTCCCATAACAACACAACTGATTTAGTCGAAGAAGAGACCGTCAAACTCAAATGAATTGAGAGCGAGAATAAACTCGAGAAGTCTGGTGAGAGTTATGTTATGTTCCTCCAGGGCCATAGGCGGCGCATAGGGCAGTAACCATAGCTTTCCATTTCTGTCTTTGTGTTGCCAGGTCTTTCAATTCTTGCGTGTTGTTTTGGTTCATTGACATGCCTTCTCTATTAATGGTTATTCGTAGAGTTTCTCTAGGTCTCCCTCTTCTTCATACTCTGGGTGGCACCCAATATAGTGACTGCTGGGGAATTCTTAGGCTGTTCATTATGAGAACATGGCCGATGTAAATTAAATTCTCTGGACTACATCCTGCTGGAAATCTAGTAGGATCATTGTTCTTCTACAAGAGAATCGAGTGATACCATGAGAGATTTACTGAGGGGAAAATCTGAGCACCTATGGATGTGTCCGGTGTCCGAAGACGATAATGAACATACCTAATATCTTATATATTAAATCAAGAAAGTTGATGTATTTTTATCATTGACCTATAGGCCCCTATAGATAAATAATAGCATGGAAGTATTGTGAGTAGTTTCAGTCATCATCATCAGGTGCCATGCCGGATGGCGTAGGCGGTCATGTCTCTCCACAGGTCTCTGTCCACAGTATTATGTATCAAGATCGTTGTTGTTTCCCTGCCGTGGCAGGTTGTCAAACTGTCTAATATTTTCTCACGTTGTCGCCCTCTGTCTCTGTTGCCTTCAATTTTGCCTGTTGTGACTATGTTCTCCAAACCTACCTGTCTCATGAAGTGGCCAAAAAATGAAGATTGCCTTTTTCTTATATTATTGATTAATATCCGTTTCGCATTTCACTCTTTCAACACCTCTTCATTAGTTTTTCTGGCAGTCCATGGTATTCTAAGCATTCTTCTATAGAACCACATCTTTATTGCCTCTAATTTCCCACTTTCCAGTTTGTTTATTGTCCAAGATTTGCATTCATATGTTAGTATAGGAGTTATATAGCACTGCAAAACTCACTTTCTCACCTCTAATGACAGGTTCATATTATACAATATAGTTTTCATTTTTCTGAATGTTGTTTTTACCTGTCATATTCTGCTTCTTAAATCTGTTTAACTTCTTCCATCTGTTGTAATCGTTGTCCCTAAATATTTGAATTGGAGGACCTGTTTTAATACTATATCATTCACTGTGATCTTGCAAGGTGTGTTTTTTGTTTCTTTGAAATAACCATCACTTCTGTTTTCTTGATATTTAAGAAGATGCTTTTCTCTTTACTTTCTGTGACTACTACATTAATTAAATCTTGGAGGTCTTCTTCACTTTCTGCAATCAGAACAGTGTCATCTGCATATCTCATTATGTCCTCCCACTGATATACATGGGACATCTTCTATTGCACGCATTATGTTTTTCACTGTATAAAGAGAATAGGTCTGGTGAAAGTACGCATCCCTCTCTGACTCCTTGTTTTATTTGTTGAAAAGAGCCAAATTGATTTCCTACTCTTATTGCTGCTGTTCGTTGCCAGTACATGTTCTTGATGATTCTTACATCCTTATCGTCAATGTTCAAATTCTCTAGCATGTGTACAACGCCTTTGTCTAATGAAGGAAGATATATATAGGTTTGTTTGCTTTCCTCTCTTATAGTAGTGTTAGATTTAAAGTCACTCCACTTAACATTCAGAATGGTACGTAGGCATTTGTTTTCAACGGAGTCTAGTCTCTTATCTGTGGCTTTTGTGGCTCTCATATAACCACAATGAATATATCGTGTGATTTCCACCGGGAGCGTGAAGAACGTTGTACTGCAAGTTCCATAGTAAAACGGTGTTATTTGCACCCCTGTTGGCAACTTTGTGGTCTTGACGTCCGAGGCCCAGCACATCCGTTTTCGTCATGCCTTTGATTCTGGTAGATGCTTCCATAGTCCGTGACAGGCTTCCTAATTGTAGACGGGCACGCGGGTGTGTAGTGACTCTTCGCCAAGATGAGTCGTTCTTGTCCATCTCGCACGAGGTGTTCCACCGTCTATGAACTTGTCTTGTGTTGTCCTAGAGTGCCATGAGACCACCTGCTCCAGGAGAAATAAGGGCAGTGGTAGGGGGAGTATAAGCATACTATCAAGTGTTATATAGTTTTTTCATAAGTGTTATAATGATGTATAGTATTTCATTTCATACTATTAAGTGTTATCGTGTAGAAAATACTATTTATGTTTCTAAGATGGGTGTGCGAAGAGTTGTAACAGTATGGTCTAAGGGATTATACTATTCTATAGTATGATCTGTCTAGCCACTCGGTTTTCAATTACACTGACTTTCAAGAGGAGAGGTGACCAGAAGTTGTAACAAATGTTAATTATAGGTTGCTGCTTTCTCCTTAGAACGTATTCTTGAATGTGGCGAGTTGAGAACCAGACCAAAGAGACAATCAGAGCGTTTCTACATTGGAAAGATCGCATATCGAGATAGGCGGTCATATCCAATAACTATTACCGCCCAGTTAGAAGACGAAGGAACGACATAACTGATATCAGAAAACAGATTGGGAGAAGATAAAAGGGCACTAGAACGAAGTAAGATTAGCATATTCTATTTGAAAATATTTCCTGTGGCATTTAGTAACCAGTTGGGGGGGGGGACACTAAATTCGGTATCTGATTGAAATGAATGGAAGAGAAAGTATGATATGCAATTAATTACATTACAGGGTCGAGATTTCTATCGACCTGGGATGTTAGTAATAACGACTGGAAAGAATGTAGTATGTGTGAAATAAATTGATTTCCCGGTCTGACTTATCTTTGAAGTCAGAAATCAGAAACCGCTACATGGAATTATAGTTTGATCAAATTATAAATGAGTGACAGTTTGAAGAACCTATCTGATAGGACTAAGAGTATAGCAGGGGAGGGGCTGTATGAGAAATGATAGACAGGAGAGAGGTTTTAGTTATGCGGAGAGACTCCTGGGAGAGACGAATAAACGGCCTCGACACAACTAGGGGAAGGCAGTTTTCGGGGAACAAGAAGGGACGATTTTTAATTAGATAGACATTCGGTTCTGAACTGTCTCACAGTGAAGTGAGGGGGCATTCATTTCTTGGCTGGCTCCCAGCTGGGTGGCAGCATTCGGACTTTGCTCACTGTTAGAGCAAGAAGAAGATTCTTGGACTTGACTGTAGGAGGATCTTGTGCTTCACCCCTGGTGGTGAACGGAGGAATTGGAACTTAGAACGGAGATGCCCAGTTCAAAGCTAGGAGATAGTCATAGGGGATCTAAAATATAGTTACAGAGGTATAGTTTGGACGGTCACTTAGCTTCGAGTAGTTAGCTCAAGAGCTACATTGGACTTGCTGATTGATACATGTATATTATGGAAAATTAATGCGGATATAGAAAACATCACGTGATTGATGTTACCAGACATTATATGATGGATGTCGTAGTCGTACCATTGACATTATATGATTGATGTACCTCTGATGTTGTATGACTTATGTACCATTGACGTTACATGCTTGATGTCATACCATTGACGTTGAAGTTGTGAACTGAAGAAACAGTCAATAAAGTTGTATATGTTGTAGAAGGTTTGGAGTTTGCAGTGAGATAGTTCAGACTCTATTGTCACCTTGATATTGTGAAATAGATACAAGTAATAAATAAGACATTTGATTAAGATTTGTGAAGTAAGAAGCCTTGGAGTATATCTCTCCGTCATTACACTACTATAACTACTGACAATGCAACCTCTCGGAAGACATACCTCACAAGTTTCCTCCTTCTATTATAGTGTGATCTAGGGGATCTGCTATCCTCCCCACCTTCTATAAAAACGACGCTCCTGCTCTAGAAGAAATCTACCATTTGTCACACTACGCTCCTGCGGACTGAAAAGTACCAGAGGTACGAGTTAATTCTTCTTCTTCTTCTTCTTTCGTTCACTTGAAACATGTCTATATCTGTAATTCTGTCTCCTTAATAAAACTCACTGTCTTTTGTAGTTCATACAGTGTCCCATAGAGTTTTGATTCCAGTGTTGTTTCCTCTGGCCAATATGTCTGCCTCAGCGTTTCATGCTCAGAACACTCTTGAAGTATATGTTTGGCACTCTGTGCTGCCTGTTCACATGTACACATGGCCGTGTTGCCAATCTTGAACTTTGTATACATGTGACTGCGGAGTCGGTTGTGTCCTGTTCTGAGTCGTAGAATTATAACTTGTTCTGGTCTGTTCATAATATGATAGTCATCTTGTGTTGGTGTTTGTGGCTTTCTTATTGACTTGATCATCTGTTTTTTCTGATGTTAGGTGATTGGTGTATCTGGTTGGTCTTCGGCAGCACCTTCCTTAGCCAGTTGGTCTGCTTTTTAATTTCCAGGTATTCCACAGTGAGAGGGTATCCACCGCATGGTTACCCTATACTGGTAAGACAATTTGCTAAGTAGTGTTTTCAAGTCTGTTAGTTTTCCAGACTGGAGAGCTTGAAGCACTGACCTTGCATCTGTCAGGAATAACACAGGCTGTAGGTCAGAGTTGGAGTTCAGCAGTTTTTTAGCTGCCACACTAATTGCCTGGATTTCTGCATCATAATTATTGCAGAATTTTCCTGTTGGTGTTCTGATTGTATCTCTAGGCTTGTGTGGATATTCTATATATACACCTGCACCTCCATTCCTCACGGCATTCTGTGCTGACCCATCTGTGTATACTCTGACCCATATATCTTGTGGATATTCCTCATCCAGGAAACTGAGGGTGACTGTCCTTCGCTGCACACTGTTCTGTTCGTCCGCGCTTAGTATTCCTTTCACATGGGTCTGAATGTATATTGGCATTCCATGTCTTTCACTCCACGGGGTTTGTTCTGGTACAGGCCTTAAGGGGCTGTCAACTTCAGGTAGGTCTGTAAGTTGTCTGCGGAGTCGTTTAGCTTGATGGATAAAGCTGCTTTTTTTCAGTCATCCCATTGCTAGATTTTGGAATCTTTCCTTCATTGGATGACTTGGCATACACTGAAACTTTGCTGCCTGAATTAGTACTTTTGTGTCTCTGCGTTCGCCAAGTGTTTGCATTCTTCCCATTTTCTGCATCTCTGCTATGGGTGTTGATTTCATTGCTCCCAACATTATTCTAAGTGCCTGGTTTTGCACTTTATCTAGATGTTGTAATGTGGTGTTTGATGCAGGACACCACGCAGCTGAACCATATTCCAGGTGTGGTCTTATGCCTTGCTGGTAAACTTTACTGAGTATATTCCCACTGGCTCCCCATGTGGTTCCACTTAGTTTTCTCAGGATAGCTAACTTCCTCCTGGCTTTTGTTGTTGCTTTCTTTATGTGCTGCTTCCATGTCAGTTTATCATCAAAAGTAACTCCGAGGTATGTGGGTTGTTTGTCTTCTTTCAAGAGCTCTCCATCTATCTTGATATGACCGGCTTTTTGTTTTGGTGAGAGGGTAAAAGGTGTAGTGCTGCACTTATCTGTGTTAATGCTGACGCACCATCTATTAGCCCATAAGGTTAGGGCATCGATAGCTCTTTGTATTTGTTTAGTGGCCACTGTCGCATGTTCTTCTGTGCACCAGATCACCAGGTCGTCAGCATACATTGCCACTTTGATCCCGTGTGGTAGTTCAGCAACTAGGTCATTGATGTAAACCAAGAAAAGTGTGGGCGACAGGACTCCTCCCTGGGGGACTCCATGACGCAGTAGAACTTTCTTGCTCTTGCGACCATCTAATTGTACCCTGGCTCTTCTATTATGCAGGTATGCTTTTACCCATTTGTACATTCTTGAGCTAACCCTGCAATTTCGCAATTTCTTTAGGAGCCCTTCTTTCCAGACCTTATCAAATGCTTTCCTGAGGTCTATCCATGCTGCTAGTACCAGTTTCTTATCTTGGAAGGCATCCTCAATCTCTTGGGAGAGGTAGGTTGCCTGATCTTCAGTAGAGTAGCACTGTCTGAAACCTGCTTGCTGTGATACCAGAAGGTTTTCACTTTCAAGGTACCACTGCATCCTAAGATTGATAATGCGTTCCATTGTTTTGCATAGACAGCTTGTGATGCTAATGGGCCTGTAGTTGGAGACTGTGTTGCCATCTTTTCCTGATTTGAGGAGTGGTATCATTATTGCTTCTCTCCACGCCTGTGGTACATTACCCGTGGACCAGCTTGTGTTAAAGATCTGCAGTAGCTTTGCTCTTGCTGCAATTCCCAGGTTTCTAATCATTTCGTTGGACACTCCATCAGCTCCAGGGGACTTTTTCATTTTCAATTTGGATATTGCATGCTCCAGTTCTCTCATTGTGATTGGTGCCTCCATGACTTCAGGTATAGGTTCGCCTTGTCCAATGTTTTGCTGGTTTTCTCGAACCTCCTGTTGTTTGTCTTGGCTGACTTTGATGTTATTGTCTTCTGCAAAGGAATCTGCAAAGTAATCAGCTGCATGTTTACCTGTTAAAATGTTTCAATCTTTATAAAGTGTGATCCTGGTATTTCTCCTTGTACCTTCATCATTTAGTTGTTTTACAAGTTTCCATAATTTCCTAGTATCTCTTTCAAGGTTCAGCGACTCTGTTTTTTCTTTCCAGCTACTCCGTCTGGCTTGTAACTTGACTCTTTGAAATTTAGCCTTTGTTTGCTGATATTTGTTGTGATGTTCTTGGCTAGGTCTGTTCTCAGCCTGCTATCTAGATGTTTCCATCTCATTTTGCAGCTTTTCCAGTTCATCATTCCAGTAGGGTTTGTAGTTTTTTCGTGCCCCCCTGGGTATGGTTTTACTAGCAGCATGTAGTATACATCTATTAAATTCACTCACTGCTCTATTGATGTCTTTGTCCAAGTTCATGTCCTTAGCTAGAACACTGGTTAAATGCTGGTACATTTTCCAGTCTGCCCTCTTATAGTTCCACCTAGTGAGCGTGCTGCTGTTCTTGGTAAATTCATTGTGGATTTCCAGAAATACTGGTCTGTGGTCACTACCCCCAAGCTGCTTTCCAACGACACGTGTGATGTTCCATTCCAGGCCTGGTGAGTGGAATGCCATATCTGGTGTAGATGTGGTGTGCCATGCTCTCGAGTAGAAGGTTGGTGAGTCAGCTGGCTGGTTAATAAGGATGAGATTATTTTCATCCTGCCAGCTCTCAAGTTCCTCTCCTCTCTTGTCGATATGATCGTAGCCCCAGCTCTGAGAGTGGCTGTTGAAGTCACCACACACCATAAGTCTCTCTTTATCTGGAATTGTGTCTAGTGCCAATGTTTTATCATTTGGGCAGTAGTAGTTCAGGAGATGGAATTCTGCACTGTCTGTTTTTAGGTGGAGCATCTGGTATTCTGCCCCTTCCATATATACTTCCAGCTGACATGCGCTGATATTGTTTTTAACAAGTGTCAGAATTCCACCCTTTCGCCTGTCCTTTCGGTCAGATCGGTAGCACTGGTAGCCTCTTATTTTGAAGGCTATGTCGCTGCTGATGTGTGTTTCTTGGATACAGCATATATTAACTTGTTCTTCACTGAGGACATTTTCAAGTTCCAATTTTTTGCTGTATCCATCTCTTTTACTGTTGACACCCTCAGCATTCCAGTGCATTATTTTTATTGGTCGTTTGTTTGTTTGGCCAGTAGCTATATTTCCTTGCCTCCTGGCTCCTCGGGGCAATTGAGAAGGACTTTCAGTAACTGAGGTTGGGCCCTTTCGAGGTATAGGGCCCGGCACCGTCCCTGCCTGAACGTCCGCCACAGGGACCATAACTTTTTATAGATACAGACATGTTTCCATTGTGTTTTCTGTGTGGCATCCTGATTATCTGTGCGCCTTTTGGCTGGATGCCTCCGTCTTCAGCACTCTGCTTACTTGGGCAGGACTATGGTCCTGCTCGAATGGGACTGCCCGACCAGTCTTAGTTTCCAGCCCCTGATGGCTGAACTAAGCCCCATCACCACTGCAAGGTGCTGGCCTTGATGGGGACGAGTTAATTGAATTAGTGATCTCATTACGGAATTCCCTACCTCTCTGGGAGTGTCTGAAAACATAAGCCATGTGAGAGTTGCTGAACAGTCAGAAGTACACATTTCAAGTAGAGAATTTCACATACATTTAGGGATTCATCGAGAAAATGACAGGTCATTTTAAGAGCGATAGATATGGGTGGCCCGGAATTCATTAAAACATGGAGACACATGGGCGAGGTAAAGAGTCGGAACAAAAGATTCAGATGCTTAAGCAAATTTCCTACAGTACTTTTTACATACATCAAGAATTCAATCAAGAAAACTGACAGACCCGGGAGACACTAGGAGGAGAGAGTTAAATGCAGATTCTACTTACGGATGGGAACGCATAAATTAATACGACTGATAATCCATTAGCTATTCTATCTGGATGGCAGAGTTTGCAGGAATGTTGAAATACAAGACGCCATAATATAAAGGTGAAATAATTAATTAAAATAGAAATTAGTTTGTTATTAGTCGTTTCGTGAAATGGGAAATACAGGGATACATTGTAGGAGTGAATTTGAATTAGGATCATATTTTGGGGAAACTTCTCTGATAGGACTTGAGATAGAGAAGGGGACGTCTTAGAAATAAGATTGACAGAAGACAAATAGTTGTTGGCTTGTGTGAGAAAACTCTCGAAAAGACCAATGAAATGCTTCGACACACAAAACGGGGCAGGGACGTATTGAGCTAGAAAAAGGGATGTTCTCTAGTTTTCGGGGCTCCACTTGAGTTTTCGAAGAGTTAGGGTCTGGAGTTGCTGATCCCATCAGTGAGAGGGAGCCCACGGCAAGACGGAGACTAGCAGACTTCAAGACGTCATAAGTCGAGAAGTTAGGACTTGCTCACTGGAGAGTCCAGAGTTAGCTTAGACCGTCGTAGTCAGAGTCTAGAAGTTTCCCCGGTGAAACACTAGACATAGTTCTGCAATTGAGAAGTTTATTACAGTTAGGTGGACAAGATTCTGAATCCAAGAGGTCCACAAGTTAAGAAGGAACTTGAAGTTATATCGTTGCTGAACGTAATGTTTATATTGGTTGCTGACTGGGAGGTTTCGTTGCTTAATTGGATGATTGTCTTACAGAGCCCGAAGGATTATTTGGCTGAATGTGAAGATTCAAGATTGTCTTGCGGAATCGAAGTTACATCGTTGCTGAGCGTAAGGTTTATATTGTTTAATGAACCGAAGGATTATCTCACTGAATTTAAAGATTCAAGATTGTCTTGCGGAATTGAAGTTTATATTGATTATAGAACGTGATGATTATAATTGCTTGATGTTGTACTCAGAGTGTAGATGTTGTGGACTGATCAATCTGTAATAAAGTTACATATGTATGTATATAATACACATGTGATGGTTTTCACGTTGGAGTATGTTATAGTAACAGTTCATTCATCACCGTTAGTACTGCCATAAGGAGTTCATTGGATCGACGTACTTTTAGTCATCAATGTCATACGTACTGTCATAAGTAAGACGTGAGATAGGAATGCAAGATAACAGTGCATCAGAAAGGATATATTGGATCAAACGTACACGTTTATCCATAATAAATATATTACCACACCCCTGTCATACTCCCTGTAATAACTATATTGACATAGGGACCTAGTCATGGCACCAGAGAACATAACTCATTGTTCTGATGTACCGGAGTGAACAATGCGTTACTGATACACTATGATGTATCATTACTGATAACGGAACAACTCGTTATCGTTACAGTGTAATTTAATGTTCTGTGCCTGTGCCCATCGGGTAATTAACTTTTTCTCATCCGCGAGCCTGGTTCCGGATTAGGAAGAACACGATAGAAGAGTTGGACCCAGGCTCTTTCGTCTTTTTAGCCGAGGTGTCGTTCACCGACATCGTGAACCCCTCGCCCACGTTCCAATCTCACACCACGCGTGTGGGAGCAAGGCGTTCTCGAGCTGAGCGACCTTGTCCCTATTGGGCGCTATTGCGCCTGAGCCGATTGGGTACTGAACCCTTTCTCTCTGCAAGTATATTTCCGGTATAGGAAAGCTTGACAATATAGTTGGGCCAGGACTACCATCGTTGTCCCTTTTGTATCTGAGCCCATCGGGTACGGAACCCTTTATTTTTGCGAGCATGTTTCCGGTATAGGAAGGCTCGACATTATAATTTGGCCAGGTCTTCTTGCTTTGCCGGACACCCATGACTGGGTCTGGGTCTCTGCCCACAAGGAACACATGTAACTAGAAGATCATCTCGAGCTAACAGAGCTTGTAGTTCCGATTTCCTTGGAAATTTTCATTTTGCAGTTGGCGCTGCCCTTTAGTGCTGTTCTGCCCTTTCATTGTACTCAGTATGAAATCTATTTGTCTCTCGTCATGCATCTACCTTTTTGTGTCTTTTTCATTGGCCGCCCCTCCAATGTTCGGACTGGACTGACTAGAGGCACTGTGTGTCGACAGTGCCGGTGCATGTGTTGGTGCTGGTGGTGTCGGAAATATTGTTTGTCTTTTATGCAGTCAAAACTCGTTCCATCTGCTACCTCAACATTCTTGGACACGATCCCCAAATGATTTAGCCAGAATCAGCACGAGCCACTGTATTTCTGTTTTCAGGGTGCATCGCAAGGAGGTACATTTGAGATCTTGGTTATCTGCTAACCCTGGGTCCGCCAAGAGCATTACGTTCCCTATGCATCCTGCATACTAAGTCTTCTTCTTCTTCTGCGTTCGTTCTCAAACTCCTGCAGATTAGCAGGATGTACCCCATCAAGGCCAGCACCGCGCAGTGGTGATGGGGCTTAGTTCAGCCATCAGGGGCTGGAAACTAAGACTGGTCGGGCAGTCCCACTCGAGCAGGACCATAGTCCTGCCCAAGTAAGCAGAGTGCTGAAGACGGAGGCATCCAGCCAAAAGGCGCACAGATAATCAGGATGCCACGCACAAAACACAATGGAAACATGTCTGTGTCAATAAAAAGCTATGGTGCCTGCCCTGTGGCGGACGTTTAGGCAGGGACGGTACCGGGCCCTATACCTCGAAAGGGCCCCACTTTAGTTACTGGAAGTCCTTCTCAATTGCCTCGAGGAGCCAGGAGGCAAGGGAATAGAGCTACTGGCCAAACAAACTTTAAACGACCAATAAAAATAATGCACTTGAATGCTGAGGGTGTCAACAGTAAAAGAGATGGATACAGCAAAAAATTGGAACTTGAAAATGTCCTCAGTGAAGAACAAGTTAATATATGCTGTATCCAAGAAACACACATCAGCAGCGACATAGCCTTCAAAATAAGAGGCTACCAGTGCTACCGATCTGACCGAAAGGACAGGCGAAAGGGTGGAATTCTGACACTTGTTAAAAACAATATCAGCGCATGTCAGCTGGAAGTATATATGGAAGGGGCAGAATACCAGATGCTCCACCTAAAAACAGACAGTGCAGAATTCCATCTCCTGAACTACTACTGCCCAAATGATAAAACATTGGCACTAGACACAATTCCAGATAAAGAGAGACTTATGGTGTGTGGTGACTTCAACAGCCACTCTCAGAGCTGGGGCTACGATCATATCGACAAGAGAGGAGAGGAACTTGAGAGCTGGCAGGATGAAAATAATCTCATCCTTATTAACCAGCCAGCAGACTCACCAACCTTCTACTCGAGAGCATGGCACACCACCTCTACACCAGATCTGGCATTCCACTCACCAGGCCTGGAATGGAACATCACACGTGTCGTTGGAAAGCAGCTTGGGGGTAGTGACCACAGACCAGTATTTCTGGAAATCCACAATGAATTTACCAAGGACAGCAGCACGCTCACTAGGTGGAACTATAAGAGGGCAGACTGGAAAATGTACCAGCATTTAACCAGTGTTCTAGCTAAGGACATGAACTTGGACAAAGACATCAATAGAGCAGTGAGTGAATTTAATAGATGTATACTACATGCTGCTAGTAAAACCATACCCAGGGGGGCACGAAAAAACTACAAACCCTACTGGAATGATGAACTGGAAAAGCTGCAAAATGAGATGGAAACATCTAGACAGCAGGCTGAGAACAGACCTAGCCAAGAACATCACAACAAATATCAGCAAACAAAGGCTAAATTTAAAGAGCCAAGTTACAAGCCAGAAGGAGTAGCTGGAAAGAAAAAACAGAGTCGCTGAACCTAGAAAGAGATACTAGGAAATTATGGAAACTTGTAAAACAACTAAATGATTAAGGTACAGGGAGAAATACCAGGATCACACTTTATAAAGATAGAAACATTTTAACAGGTAAACATGCAGCTGATTACTTTGCAGATTCCTTTACAGAAGACAATAACATCAAAGTCAGCCCAGACAAACAACAGGAGGTTCGAGAGAACCAGCAAAACATTGGACAAGGCGAGCCTATACCTAAAGTCATGGAGGCACCAATCACAATGAGAGAACTGGAGCATGCAATATCCAAATTGAAAATGAAAAAGTCCCCTGGAGCTGATGGAGTGTCCAACGAAATGATTAGAAACCTGGGAATTGCAGCAAGAGCAAAGCTACTGCAGATCTTTAACACAAGCTGGTCCACGGGTAATGTACCACAGGCGTGGAGAGAAGCAATAATGATACCACTCCTCAAATCAGGAAAAGATGGCAACACAGTCTCCAACTACAGGCCCATCAGCCTCACAAGCTGTCTATGCAAAACAATGGAACGCATTATCAATCTTAGGATGCAGTGGTACCTTGAAAGTAAAAACCTTCTGGTATCACAGCAAGCAGGATTCAGACAGTGCTACTCTACTGAAGATCAGGCAACCTACCTCTCTCAAGGGATTGAGGATGCCTTCCAAGATAAGAAACTGGTACTAGCAGCATGGATAGACCTCAGGAAAGCATTTGATAAGGTCTGGAAAGAAGGGCTCCTAAAGAAATTGCGAAATTGCAGGGTTAGCTCAAGAATGTACAAATGGGTAAAAGCATACCTGCATAATAGAAGAGCCAGGGTACAATTAGATGGTCGCAAGAGCAAGAAAGTTCTACTGCGTCATGGAGTCCCCCAGGGAGGAGTCCTGTCACCCACACTTTTCTTGGTTTACATCAATGACCTAGTTGCTGAACTACCACATGGGATCAAAGTGGCAATGTATGCTGACGACCTGGTGCACAGAAGAACATGCGACAGTGGCCACTAAACAAATACAAAGAGCTATCGATGCCCTAACCTTATAGGCAAATAGATGGTGCGTTCGCATTAACACAGATAAGTGCAGCACTACACTCTTTACCCTCTCACCAAAACAAAAAGCCGGTCATATCAAGATAGATGGAGAGCTCTTGAAAGAAGACAAACAACCCACATACCTCGGAGTTACTTTTGATGATAAACTGACATGGAAGCAGCACATAAAGAAAGCAACAACAAAAGCCAGGAGGAAGTTAGCTATCCTGAGAAAACTAAGTGGAACCACATGGGGAGCCAGTGGGAATATACTCAGTAAAGTTTACCAGCAAGGCATAAGACCACACCTGGAATATGGTTCAGCTGCGTGGTGTCCTGCATCAAACACCACATTACAACATCTAGATAAAGTGAAAGTGAGATCACTGAAAAGAAGCAGCTTTATCCATCAAGCTAAACGACTCCGCAGACAACTTACAGACCTACCTGAAGTTGACAGCCCCTTAAGGCCTGTACCAGAACAAACCCCGTGGAGTGAAAGACATGGAATGCCAATATACATTCAGACCCATGTGAAAGGAATACTAAGCGCGGACGAACAGAACAGTGTGCAGCGAAAGACAGTCACCCTCAGTTTCCTGGATGAGGAATATCCACAAGATATATGGGTCAGAGTATACACAGATGGGTCAGCACAGAATGCCGTGAGGAATGAAGGTGCAGGTGTATATATAGAATATCCACACAAGCCTAGAGATACAATCAGAACACCAACAGGAAAATTCTGCAATAATTATGATGCAGAAATCCAGGCAATTAGTGTGACAGCTAAAAAACTGCTGAACTCCAACTCTGAACTACAGCCTGTGGTATTCCTGACAGATGCAAGGTCAGTGCTTCAAGCTCTCCAGTCTGAAAAACTAACAGACTTGAATAAACTACTTAGCGAATTGTCTTACCAGTATAGGGTAACCATTCAGTGGATACCCTCTCACTGTGGAATACCAGGAAATGAAAAAGCAGACCAACTGGCTAAGGAAGGTGCTGCCGAAGACCAACCAGATATACCAATCACCTACCATCAGAAAAACAGATGATCAAGTCAATAAGAAACCCACAAACACCAACACAAGATGATTATCATATTATGAACAGACCAGAACAAGTTATAATTCTACGTCTCAGAACAGGACACAACCGACTCCGCAGTCACATGTATATAAAGTTCAAGATTGGCAAAACGGCCATGTGTACATGTGGACAGGGAGCACAGAGTGCCAAACATATACTTCAAGAGTGTTCTGAGCATGAAACGCTGAGGCAGACATATTGGCCAGAGGAAAGAACACTGGAATCAAAACTCTATGGGACACTGTATGAACTACAAAAGACAGTGAGTTTTATTAAGGAGACAAAATTACAGAAATAGACATGTTTCAAGTGAACGAAAGAAGAAGAAGAAGAAGCAGGATGTAGTCCGGAGAACAGAATGCGTTGTGTCATGGTTAACATCATTTCTGCGATAGCTGCGCCTTTCGGCCTGACACATCCGACTTCAGCATGGCTTTGGGTCATTGACCCTATATGGGATGGGACAGCCAACTCCATCCCATAACCTCCTTAGTCAGTCGCCTTTTACAACATGCATGGAAGGTAAACAGTGTTGCTATTCGTTGCTCCTCTTTCGGGCCCCGGCAACACACAGGCGGCATACTAAGTGACTCACTGAATATGATTCAGAGTCACAACGGGTGATATACGTAGGGGAAGGTTGCAGTCATTAGAGAGAGAGAGCAAAAATTCAAGCATCACTACGAACACTTAGGCTTATCTTTGTCCCCGGACACGCGGGCGTGGAGGTAAATGAACGCGTCGACCAATTAGCTAGCATCGCCACCACAATAGATTGTCAGCCTATAGACCGAGCAGACAAATACTCATTGCTTTTCGTGAGTCTTCACGATCAGAAGATTTTGAGATGAATGAGCATAAGTCAATATCGAGAATGCGCGAATTGTGAGTGAGGATAGGCGTGGTCCGTAGAGAACACTTGATAAAAAATTCAAAAAGAGCAGTGAACCAATATAGAACCGAAACCACCAGTCGTTATACACTGAGATGTTTATTAAAGAGGAGATATGAGCACATATAGACGTGTCTGGTATGCGAAGATGATAATCAACATACCTAATACCTAATGTCATTCTTGTCCATAACCAATTCTCTTAGTATGGAAACCAAAATGCAAATCAATAATCATCCCAACATTATATTCTCAATGTCAGCCATGGACACTAACTAAAGAACAAAATTCTTGATTAGAAACTGGCCTCACAGCACGTGGGGAATTCCAATAAGTGCTCCGCCCTCTGTTCCAGCAGCCATTCGACTCGATGGTGTTTCGAGTATAATGCTGCCTAAACAGACGTCGACATCAGGGCACAACTCTGACCCTTGCGACAGGTTTCTTTGTTGTTTCGTCCACCTACGCCGTGCCCGTAACTAGTTCAAGCACAACGTCGGCATGTCGGAACAACATCGTAACTGTTATCGAAGGTTACGACTACGGGATTGTATAGATGACGTGCCATGAAGCTTCTATAAGAAGATAACCTCAATATAAAGGCATGTCATCTACTAAGGTCGCCCGTGTGCTGCCGGGGCCCGAATGAGGAGCAAAGAATAGCAACACTTTACCTTCCATGCATGTCATAAAAGGCGACTAAGGAGATTATGGGATGGAGTTAGCTGTCACATCCCATATAGGGTCAGTGACTCAAAGCCATGCTGAAGTCGGATGTGTCATGCCGAAAGGCTCAGATATCGCAGCAGTGCTGTAAACCATGACACAACGCATTCTGTTCTCCGGACTACATCCTGATAATCTGCAGGAGTTTGAGAACGAACGCAAAGAAGAAGAAGATCTACTAAGGTTTTCTATTTCATGGTTGGTTTGTCTAGTGAGCCATTGGTGAAACCCACAGACGCAACCACATGCGCAAAAATGCGTAAAGAACAAGAGAGAAAGCTTACTACATGTGAAATGAGATGTCTAAGAAAAGCAGCAAAAGAACAAGAGGAGATCATGTGAGAAATGATGAAATTACAAGAACTGTTAGAACAACTTAAATATATTGAAAAAAAGATAGAAATTGTTTGGTCACTTAATGAGAATGAACCCTTATTGGCCAGCGGCAAGAGCATACAACATGAAAATGGAAACAGCAAGATACAGAGAAAGACCACGGAAAAGGTGGATTGAAGGAGTTACTAACATTCTGACACGGTATAATATTACTGCATTTCATGCGACCAGACGTGCAATAGTCAGAAAACCGATGGTCATTCAATCCTGCAACACTTCACAACATAGGCCTAAGCAGAGAAAAGATAATAGATAGATAGATAATCCATCCACTAATATTTGAATCAACCATTCTCGAACGAAGAAACACACGATCAAAGTTTCGAAATACATGAATAATTTAATGTGAGTCCTAGAAAAATAATGATCAAGCAAAAACATAAAGTTGCATATTGCAGTATGCATGAACTGGGCGCATCCCCCCCCCCTACAATGTGACAGGGGAATGGTGTTAAATATTGCTTTGCTGATTTCTAATTTTTTTTCCTAGGGATAGTCTTTCAATGATAATTTTATATGGCAACCTTGACAACTTCAGAGCTATAAACAATGTGGGCGGCGTAACTACTGTAGTGTACTTTATGTGGGTCATTTACTAGTTGGTCGTACGTAAGAGATAATTAGTTTAAGGTAATTAGCAATTGTTGTAAGATTTCATAATTGCTTTCATTATTTTATATCATGTTCTTTGTATCGATTCATATGGCAATCAATCAAATATCTATCATAATTATTGGCAGACGTTTGAACGTCCACACAGGAAGTCAATATCTTTTAGTACGGCTCAGCTATAAGAACATAAGAATTCTTTAATAAAATTTTCTGTGTCTGAGTCACTGCTTAATTCTAAATTTAAGTAGATGTTAGTCTAGTAAGTGTAGTATAGACCTATTCTCATTTGTAAGGTACACTGCATATCTCTATACGGACAGCGAAGATGGTATGATTAATTCTGAACAACACAGAATTCACACGACACATTATTCATTCATTGAATATGATAATAAATAATCATGCAGGTGCCGGCAGGTGGTTATTATGTAAACTAACTTTAGTCTCTGAAGTATTTGTAATATTGTCAAGAGGGGGTAATATTATTAGTGTTACTATTACCAGTTTTCTGTTTCGCTTGGTCCAGAGGCCTATCTCTTACCTTTTTGAATGCATACGACATATTAAGTATACATAATAATAATAATAATGCTAAACTAAATTCACATTTTTACTTTTGCACACTCTTTTTAAACAACAAAATTAAGAGTGTAATCAGTAATTACATTTAGTCATTTATTTGTAGGTACTTGGACAAAATTTTCTAAATAGTGTTACATACCTCAACCAAGTATGTACGCCAATGCAGAAAACAGTTATGAATTTTTTTTCTAATGAATTTACATCAAAATAATTTACATGGAACATATAGGAAAATATAAATAAAACTTGTGACTACAAAATGTAGCCAACCTGATAATTTCTAATTATCTTTGTTATTTTCAATAATACAATACACAAACTATATATTTTTGTGTTTGTGAAGACAAGACGCTTATGTTGATCACATTTCTGGAATTTTCTGATTGAACTAATTAATATTCAAATGGCTGCTAATTTGCATAATTAAAATGAAAATAAATTATATATCTATTAAACATAATAAAATACCACAGAAACTATATATTTTTGTATTCGCAAAGACATACCGCATATGTTGATCACATTGCTGTGATCCTCAGATGCACGTACAATTAATTAATATTCAAAATGTTGGCTAATTTGCATCATTTAAATAAATGTTGATGTTTTAAATAATTAACTGTTGGTTTGGGCATTGTTTTACTCTCTTAAAAGTTACATATATAAAAAGAAAAATGGTTACAGAACTTAATAAATCTAGTTTCAAACACAACAAATGATGCAAACACTATTTTAAACCCTGTCACAAGAAATGTATAGCCTAAGCAAAATTTCCCAAACACGCTAATCCCAGATGTCCAAGTACCTATTATTTGTAAACCTACAGTGATGTACTAGAGGGCCAACATCAAAATGTGCAAAATTGAATGTCATTTTTAGAATATGTAGGCCCTTTCTATTGTCTTATTTGAAGAGCAGAACAATACATAGTAGGCCTATCTAATTTTAGATGAAAGTTTATAATAACAATAGAGCAAAATAAAAGAAAATCTAATATTTACAATGTCAGACATATGACAGTGACTAGTATCTAAAGTTGTCTGTTATGTATACATATGGTATACTATATCCATTTGTGTAATTATTTGAAAAGTTTCAAATGTTTCTATGCACAAATAAAAGTTATGTGATAATTTCAATGTTTGACATCCATTGAAGAATTTGCAAACATACCGGGTATTTACATTTTATTTATTTGTAAACCTACAGTGATGTACTATGCATCAAAATGTGCAGGATCGAATGTCATTTTGAGAATATTTATCTGTTGCTTGTTTGAAGAGCATAAATAAATAGTACATTAGAGGAAAATCTCTGATCAAACATAACAATATATATATAGTGAAATATTCTTTCCAGAACATTGTTTTCATCATGGGTATTCTGAATGTCTCTCTGTTCCGGGCAAGCAGGCCCGCATTAGCCAGAGACATATACATACATTTTTCTATGTCGCTGGTCCATCATCTTCTTGGTCTTCCTCTTCTTCTCTTGCCAAGTACTCTTCCCTCAAAAATCAGTTTTTCAATACCATTGTGTCCCTTTAAGTGTCAAAAATACTGTAGCTTCCTTCTTATGATGGTATTTAGAAGCCACCCATCATTTTGTTTCAGTAATAACATAACAATAGTAACATTAAAACAAAACAATACATTAAAAAAAAAATAAAGACTCAGGAACATGACTAGCAGCTAATGTTGACTGTTTTGTAAAGTGTATCCCTTTTTTGCAACTTTTTAAAAATGTAAAAATTTGTCTATCTACAAATAAAAGTTCTGTGATATTTGAATGTTTGTTGACAAATTTGGACCAAATTGTTACTTCTTACAGGGGATTATTTTCAAGTAGGCTTGCTATGAGTTGGAATCATTTGTTAGGATTCAGGTATAGTTCATTTGGACAACTTGCACAATAAAATGATGTCCTATTTGGGGGCTTGTGATACACTATATATCATGCAGCCATACATGACATTCTGCATGAGTATCATCTGTATGATTTACCATGACAATATTAGTGGTAGACTATAACCTATCTATATATTATATCTCTATAACAGCAAACCTAGAACCAAATATACTACTATCAGAAATAGAAAATTCAATAAACAAAGCACCAATAAATAAAGCAGCAGGCTCTGATAACATAATGGGAAATATTAAATAAAGTTGAAAGGTTACTGTAAAATACCTAAATATCAATATTAAAAAATAACTAACAACAAAATATAGAACACGGACAATTTTCTACATTGCGATCCAACAGGGACCTTGTTAAAAAAACAAATAGCTATCAAAAACACAAAACCATAAGAATATTGACAACTAGAATGACTTTGACTCGTTTCTCATACCACAATACAAGACCAAGTGAAAATATGACATGCCATACAAACAGAACTTATCAAAGCAGCAGCAGAGTGGAAAAAAATGGCTACACAGACTTTTAAATGTAATATGGAAGAAACAAGAAAAATGAGAAGACTAGAGAAACTCAACAATCATTCTCATATGGAAGAAAAAATACAGTAAGAGAGATTGCACAAAATACAAAGGAATATCTTTACTAAGCCACACAGGGACAATTTTTAAACAAAATCTTAGAAAAGTGATTTATAATCATACATTGAACCACAACTTCAAAACACACAAATGGACTTCATAAGAACAAAAGCTGTACTAATGCTAAATTTACACTTAGGCAACTAGCAGAAAGAGCCACAGAAAACAACAAAGAATTATACATTGCATTCATTGGCCAAGAAAAGGCCTTCAACAGAGTAGACAGACAACTTTGGAAAACACTATCAATATACAGAGTACCAGAATATTTAATCAATGTATGCAAGAGAATTTATACTAATAGCCAATGTAAAGTAAGAACAAATACAAAAGTGTCCAATAAGTTACAAATCCAATCATGAGTTTGCCAGGAGTATGTCCTATTCCCTCTACTTTTTATAACATATATCGACCACATCTGTAAACTAACAAGTACTAACGAAGAAGATAAAATGAACGACAAATTGAACGAACTACTCTTTGCAGACAACCAAGTAATGGCAACATCAGAAGACAAATTGCAAGAATATATGAACAGACTCCACACAACATATAAAAAATAAACCTGAAGATTAATATTGAAAAGACCGAAATAATGGAAATAGCAAAGAGAGAAAAAAATATCACTATCTCCATCGATAATAAACACTGTATATAGGTAAAGGAGTTCACTTACTTAAGAAGCATTATATCGAGGAAAGGGAAAAATAGTAAAGAGATACAAAATAGATGTAACAAAACATACCAGGTCTTAGGACAGATGACACATATTTTTAAGAACAAAAATGTAAACAGATACTAAAGTTGCATTATACAAGACTATTATTATCCCATCATTGTGCTACCAGTGCCAAACCTGGATAATGACAGCACATGACAAAATAAAAATAATGACAGCAGAAATGGCATGTCTACAAAGAATACTCAGAGTGTCATTAACAGATAGAATTAGAAATGATAATATTAGACAGATAACTAAAACAATACCAGTATTGGAACACATCAAAAGACAACAGATCAAGTGCTTTTTCACAGACTACCAGCAGACAGCATGCCACAGATAGCCATGACACACAGACATCACAAAATAAAGCCAGAAGCAGAACATGTAAAGATGGCCCACAGAAATCAAAGAAGCCACAGGAACAAGCTTACAAACAGTACACAAGAAATCCATCTCCAGAGAACTCTTTACCCCTGAAGAGTTTGTCTTCTACCTGCAAGACAAACAAGGGCCACAGCGTATAGATAGATGTATTATAAAACAACTTTTCATTACATGTTTGCTTTATTTAGAGCAGTTCCTAGTTCTGAAAATTTATGTTGATGGCTTGAATGACAAAGCATTGATAAGGAATACAGCTAGCTAACATTTGCCATATTTGTATTACCTATAGTATTTATGGGGAAAAGGTTAAAGTCTGTAGGCCCTTCTTCAGCTGAATAGTTGGAATTGAAAATACTTATTGAAATAATTGGAACATGTTTAACCCTCCCAAATAAAGCGGTTGCAGTATATTACTATTACTGCCTGCAGGACAAGAGTCTCTATCTGCACACAATACAACAATAGATAACTGTTTTGTAATCAGAGACTTTAATAGCCACTAATAGAGCTGGGGATATGCAAAAAGACACCGGAGGAGAAGAAGTAGAAGGCTGGCAGTGTGAGGTGAAACTACTTAATGAACCAGAAACTATCCAACTTTCTACTCTAGTAGATGATTCACCATCTCATCCCAGATCTGGCTTTTGCAACAAACGCTTTAACTAAAATAACGTACAGGAATGTGCTGGAGTAACTTGTTGGAAGTGACCATTGCCCCATCAAACTCACCATTGAAATTAATCACACCCCTGCTGGCCTCATAACCACACCTAAATGGAACTTTAAGAAAGCAAACTGAAGTAAGTACACTGACTTGACAGACACATTTACTAACACTTTAAATCTAAGGATTAAAAATGTGAACAAACTGCACAATTCCTGGCTTCTACATTTCTACAAGCAAGATGTGCTAGAAAAAATTACAAGCCATGCTGGTCAGACGAACTTGATGAGGTAGAAAAAGAAGTATCAAAGGCCAAAGATGAAGCAGAAAAAAGCCCCTATGCACTTAAAATAATATATCGCTAAAAGCTGTCATAGCCAAACAAAGAAAAACCACAATTACAAACACAAAGAAAAATGGACATGAAAAAAAACCAGAATTTAAACTTAAATAAAGAAGCAAGAAAATTATGGAAAATAACAAAAATGCTCAACAATGAAGAGAACAAAACAGCACCAGTGGTTATAGAGAATGGTGGAGAGGTACTCACAGGAAAGAAGGCTGCAAATCACTTTAGGCTGCACTACCAAATATTGTCTGTCACGCAGTTGATAGAAATAGGAGAAGAGAAGTAATAAAAGAACTACGGAAGATAAAAAAGAGACAAGTAAAGACAAGCAAGATGCCATGAATTCACTATTAATTAATTAAATAAAGAACTAGCAATATTAAAACTTAGGAAATCACCTGGCCCAGACGAAATTCCTAAATCAAACTGTTAATTCCACAATCCACTGATTGTGAAAATGTGGGGTGCATTTGGGAACAGTGGCTAGATGCGGTGAAGAATTTCTGTATGCAGAAAGTGACTTTTATTTTTGTGCCGGGACATGCAGGAGTCTGGGGAAATGAGAGAGCAGATAGTTTGACAGCACACGCAGCTACTAAACTGTTGTCTGAGTGATGGATTGGGCAGACATTTTGAATGCTGTACAGGAAAACACACAATCAAATGACTGAATAAGGGACGATGACTCTTGTTCCATGACTGGAATAATGAAGCTGGGTTTGAAATATGGTGTCCTTGGAAATAAGCGGTTTCATGCACTTTGATGTTTGTATTACTATGGCCCATTCCTGATTGTTGGATCTTCTCTAGCTATTTGGTAATTATATATTTATGTTGTATATACTGTAAGCCTATATTTCATTTGAGTACAGCATTCTTATGTGAAATATATGTATTAAAATCCTCTTCTTCTTCAGCATTAATTCTCAAAATCACGCTGGATCTCCCTTGTAGCAGGACCATGATCCTACTAGATTTCCAGCAGGATGTGGTCCAGAGAATGGAAATGTGTTGTCACTGTTTTATTTGTGCCAATGGCCCGACACATCCGTCTTCGACAGATGTATAAAAATGAAACCAATATATTCATCTAGAAAGCTTTATTCATGTAAAGAATATTGTACAATTTGATTTACCAGTGAAACATATCCCTAGTTTGGAAATGGAACAACACTCACTGTTCTACAGAAAAGCAAAAAAAATCCATAACATATTCACGTCAAGGTGGAAGAAACAAATGGAAGTGGAAGACAAAATCCTGATGCAATACATCACCAAAGATACCAACAGACCACACTATTTTGCCTTACAGCAGGCCACTACAGACTGTTGGATCATCCTTTACCGACTGAAGATGATTACACAATGATGAATGCTCATGTGGCTCCGTCAAACCTCTGAACATATACTTCAGGACTGCCCAACATACAAAAATCGAAGACAGAGGATACACATTTGAGGCAAAAGTTATGTAGCAGCAGCTCTGACCTGAGGAAGACAGTGGACACTGCTCCTATGACAGGCCTGACAATGTAACATGACTGCAGATGCTGGATGCAGAAGAAGAATGTGATAGATTGAAATGTTGTTTGTTTTCCTGCAGGACTGTATTAACTGTAAAATATATTTGTTTCATATTTCTACTTTTCACCCATGGTTGTGAAAGTGACATGTTCTAGCCATATTTGTGAGTAGAATTCTATGTAATTTGTAATTATATAAGTGTTTAAAGAAACATTATTTACTGTAACTTCTATGTACCCACACAGGTGTTATTTGAACAATGAGAAGGAAGAGGCTTTCCAGACCATTGTTTCAATTCAAATATGTCTGCAAGGCCTTTAAAAGACAAAATGCCCAAACATTTGCAAAGGGTGACTTGAAGCCAAGTTGCATGGAAAACAACATTGCATAGTTGTCTTGCACAGCAAGCTAAAGAGCAACCACAAAAAAGGGTCATTGTAGCATAAATATTACACCTTACCAGTAAAACAAAGTTTCCCAATCAAATATCAGCAGGATAAGTTGAGAGAAACTGCAGATAACTGCCTAAAACCCATCTGTAGAGATAAAAAATGTCATAATTCAACTTTTGTTGTACTGTTATTCATAATTCAATTATTTTTTAATGTTTTCTGACATTTCCCAAGTTATCATAACTGAGACTTCTTGACATTAAGTAGGTTGATTCACATATAATACTTACGAAGACACATCAAGTCCAGTTTTGATACAGCAAGAAATTAGCATAGTAGCAATAGTTATTATTTGAAAACATGTCAAGTTTTGCTGCAACAAGAAATTAACATTAGTAACAGTAGTGAACATTTGAAGACATATCAAGTTTTGCTGCAACAAGAAATTAACATTAGTAGCAGTAGTGAACATTTGAAGACATACCAAGTTTTGATGCAACAAGAAATTAACATTAGTAGCAGTAGTGAACATTTGAAGACATATCAAATTTTGATGCAACAAGAAATTAACATTAGTAGCAGTAGTGAACATTTGAAGACATATCAAGTTTTGATGCAACAAGAAATTAACATTAGTAGCAGTAGTGAACATTTGAAGACATATCAAGTTTTGATGCAACAAGAAATTAACATTAGTAGCAGTAGTGAACATTTGAAGACATACCAAGTTTTGATGCAACAAGAAATTAACATTAGTAACAGTAGTGAACATTTGAAGACATGTCAAGTTTTGATGCAACAAGAAATTAACATTAGTAGCAGTAGTGAACATTTGAAGACATATCAAGTTTTGATGCAACAAGAAATTAACATTAGTAACAGTAGTGAACATTTGAAGACATATCAAGTTTTGCTGCAACAAGAAATTAACATTAGTAGCAGTAGTGAACATTTGAAGACATACCAAGTTTTGTTGCAACAAGAAATTAACATTAGTAGCAGTAGTGAACATTTGAAGACATATCAAGTTTTGATGCAACAAGAAATTAACATTAGTAGCAGTAGTGAACATTTGAAGACATACCAAGTTTTGATGCAACAAGAAATTAACATTAGTAGCAGTAGTGAACATTTGAAGACATACCAAGTTTTGATGCAACAAGAAATTAACATTAGTAGCAGTAGTGAACATTTGAAGACATATCAAGTTTTGATGCAACAAGAAATTAACATTAGTAGCAGTAGTGAACATTTGAAGACATACCAAGTTTTGATGCAACAAGAAATTAACATTAGTAGCAGTAGTGAACATTTGAAGACATACCAAGTTTTGATGCAACAAGAAATTAACATTAGTAGCAGTAGTGAACATTTGAAGACATACCAAGTTTTGATGCAACAAGAAATTAACATTAGTAGCAGTAGTGAACATTTGAAGACATACCAAGTTTTGATGCAACAAGAAATTAACATTAGTAGCAGTAGTGAACATTTGAAGACATATCAAGTTTTGATGCAACAAGAAATTAACATTAGTAGCAGTAGTGAACATTTGAAGACATACCAAGTTTTGATGCAACAAGAAATTAACATTAGTAGCAGTAGTGAACATTTGAAGACATACCAAGTTTTGATGCAACAAGAAATTAACATTAGTAGCAGTAGTGAACATTTGAAGACATATCAAGTTTTGATGCAACAAGAAATTAACATTAGTAGCAGTAGTGAACATTTGAAGACATACCAAGTTTTGATGCAACAAGAAATTAACATTAGTAGCAGTAGTGAACATTTGAAGACATACCAAGTTTTGATGCAACAAGAAATTAACATTAGTAGCAGTAGTGAACATTTGAAGACATATCAAGTTTTGATGCAACAAGAAATTAACATTAGTAGCAGTAGTGAACATTTGAAGACATACCAAGTTTTGATGCAACAAGAAATTAACATTAGTAGCAGTAGTGAACATTTGAAGACATACCAAGTTTTGATGCAACAAGAAATTAACATTAGTAGCAGTAGTGAACATTTGAAGACATACCAAGTTTTGCTGCAACAAGAAATTAACATTAGTAGCAGTAGTGAACATTTGAAGACATACCAAGTTTTGATGCAACAAGAAATTAACATTAGTAGCAGTAGTGAACATTTGAAGACATACCAAGTTTTGATGCAACAAGAAATTAACATTAGTAGCAGTAGTGAACATTTGAAGACATATCAAGTTTTGATGCAACAAGAAATTAACATTAGTAACAGTAGTGAACATTTGAAGACATACCAAGTTTTGATGCAACAAGAAATTAACATTAGTAGCAGTAGTGAACATTTGAAGACATACCAAGTTTTGATGCAACAAGAAATTAACATTAGTAGCAGTAGTGAACATTTGAAGACATATCAAGTTTTGATGCAACAAGAAATTAACATTAGTAGCAGTAGTGAACATTTGAAGACATACCAAGTTTTGATGCAACAAGAAATTAACATTAGTAGCAGTAGTGAACATTTGAAGACATACCAAGTTTTGATGCAACAAAAAATTAACATTAGTAGCAGTAGTGAACATTTGAAGACATATCAAGTTTTGATGCAACAAGAAATTAACATTAGTAGCAGTAGTGAACATTTGAAGACATACCAAGTTTTGATGCAGCAAGAAATTAACATTAGTAGCAGTAGTGAACATTTGAAGACATACCAAGTTTTGATGCAACAAGAAATTAACATTAGTAGCAGTAGTGAACATTTGAAGACATATCAAGTTTTGATGCAACAAGAAATTAACATTAGTAGCAGTAGTGAACATTTGAAGACATATCAAGTTTTGATGCAACAAGAAATTAACATTAGTAGCAGTAGTGAACATTTGAAGACATATCAAGTTTTGATGCAACAAGAAATTAACATTAGTAGCAGTAGTGAACATTTGAAGACATACCAAGTTTTGATGCAACAAGAAATTAACATTAGTAGCAGTAGTGAACATTTGAAGACATACCAAGTTTTGATGCAACAAGAAATTAACATTAGTAGCAGTAGTGAACATTTGAAGACATATCAAGTTTTGATGCAACAAGAAATTAACATTAGTAGCAGTAGTGAACATTTGAAGACATACCAAGTTTTGATGCAACAAGAAATTAACATTAGTAACAGTAGTGAACATTTGAAGACATACCAAGTTTTGATGCAACAAGAAATTAACATTAGTAGCAGTAGTGAACATTTGAAGACATATCAAGTTTTGATGCAACAAGAAATTAACATTAGTAGCAGTAGTGAACATTTGAAGACATACCAAGTTTTGATGCAACAAGAAATTAACATTAGTAGCAGTAGTAAACATTTGAAGACATACCAAGATTTGATGCAACAAGAAATTAACATTAGTAACAGTAGTGAACATTTGAAGACATACCAAGTTTTAATGCAACAAGAAATTAACATTAGTAGCAGTAGTGAACATTTTAAGACATACCAAGTTTTGATGCAACAAGAAATTAACATTAGTAGCAGTAGTGAACATTTTAAGACATACCAAGTTTTGATGCAACAAGAAATTAACATTAGTAGCAGTAGTGAACATTTGAAGACATACCAAGTTTTGATGCAACAAGAAATTAACATTAGTAGCAGTAGTGAACATTTGAAGACATACCAAGTTTTGATGCAACAAGAAATTAACATTAGTAGCAGTAGTGAACATTTGAAGACATACCAAGTTTTGATGCAACAAGAAATTAACATTAGTAGCAATAGTGAACATTTGAAGACATACAAAGTTTTGATGCAACAAGAAATTAACATTAGTAACAGTAGTGAACATTTGAAGACATATCAAGTTTTGATGCAGCAAGAAATTAACATTAGTAGCAGTAGTGAACATTTGAAGACATACCAAGTTTTGATGCAACAAGAAATTAACATTAGTAGCAGTAGTGAACATTTGAAGACATATCAAGTTTTGATGCAACAAGAAATTAACATTAGTAGCAGTAGTGAACATTTGAAGACATATCAAGTTTTGATGCAACAAGAAATTAACATTAGTAGCAGTAGTGAACATTTGAAGACATACCAAGTTTTGATGCAACAAGAAATTAACATTAGTAGCAGTAGTGAACATTTGAAGACATACCAAGTTTTGATGCAACAAGAAATTAACATTAGTAGCAGTAGTGAACATTTGAAGACATACCAAGTTTTGATGCAACAAGAAATTAACATTAGTAGCAGTAGTGAACATTTGAAGACATACCAAGTTTTGATGCAACAAGAAATTAACATTAGTAGCAGTAGTGAACATTTGAAGACATACCAAGTTTTGATGCAACAAGAAATTAACATTAGTAGCAATAGTGAACATTTGAAGACATACCAAGTTTTGATGCAACAAGAAATTAACATTAGTAACAGTAGTGAACATTTGAAGACATATCAAGTTTTGATGCAGCAAGAAATTAACATTAGTAACAGTAGTGAACATTTGAAGACATACCAAGTTTTGCTGCAACAAGAAATTAACATTAGTAGCAGTAGTGAACATTTGAAGACATACCAAGTTTTGATGCAACAAGAAATTAACATTAGTAGCAGTAGTGAACATTTGAAGACATACCAAGTTTTGATGCAACAAGAAATTAACATTAGTAGCAGTAGTGAACATTTGAAGACATATCAAGTTTTGATGCAACAAGAAATTAACATTAGTAACAGTAGTGAACATTTGAAGACATATCAAGTTTTGATGCAACAAGAAATTAACATTAGTAACAGTAGTGAACATTTGAAGACATATCAAGTTTTGATGCAACAAGAAATTAACATTAGTAGCAGTAGTGAACATTTGAAGACATATCAAGTTTTGATGCAACAAGAAATTAACATTAGTAGCAGTAGTGAACATTTGAAGACATACCAAGTTTTGATGCAACAAGAAATTAACATTAGTAGCAGTAGTGAACATTTGAAGACATATCAAGTTTTGATGCAACAAGAAATTAACATTAGTAACAGTAGTGAACATTTGAAGACATATCAAGTTTTGATGCAACAAGAAATTAACATTAGTAGCAGTAGTGAACATTTGAAGACATACCAAGTTTTGATGCAACAAGAAATTAACATTAGTAGCAGTAGTGAACATTTGAAGACATACCAAGTTTTGATGCAACAAGAAATTAACATTAGTAGCAGTAGTGAACATTTGAAGACATACCAAGTTTTGATGCAACAAGAAATTAACATTAGTAGCAGTAGTGAACATTTGAAGACATACCAAGTTTTGATGCAACAAAAAATTAACATTAGTAGCAGTAGTGAACATTTGAAGACATATCAAGTTTTGATGCAACAAGAAATTAACATTAGTAGCAGTAGTGAACATTTGAAGACATACCAAGTTTTGATGCAGCAAGAAATTAACATTAGTAGCAGTAGTGAACATTTGAAGACATACCAAGTTTTGATGCAACAAGAAATTAACATTAGTAGCAGTAGTGAACATTTGAAGACATACCAAGTTTTGATGCAACAAGAAATTAACATTAGTAGCAGTAGTGAACATTTGAAGACATACCAAGTTTTGATGCAACAAGAAATTAACATTAGTAGCAGTAGTGAACATTTGAAGACATACCAAGTTTTGATGCAACAAGAAATTAACATTAGTAACAGTAAAGAACATTTGAAGACATACCAAGTTTTGATGCAACAAGAAATTAACATTAGTAACAGTAGTGAACATTTGAAGATATATCAAGTTTTGCTGCAACAAGAAATTAACATTAGTAGCAGTAGTGAACATTTGAAGACATACCAAGTTTTGATGCAACAAGAAATTAACATTAGTAGCAGTAGTGAACATTTGAAGACATATCAAGTTTTGATGCAACAAGAAATTAACATTAGTAACAGTAGTGAACATTTGAAGACATACCAAGTTTTGATGCAACAAGAAATTAACATTAGTAGCAGTAGTGAACATTTGAAGACATACCAAGTTTTGATGCAACAAGAAATTAACATTAGTAGCAGTAGTGAACATTTGAAGACATACCAAGTTTTGATGCAACAAGAAATTAACATGAGTAACAGTAGTAAACATTTGAAGACATACCAAGATTTGATGCAACAAGAAATTAACATTAGTAACAGTAGTGAACATTTGAAGACATACCAAGTTTTAATGCAACAAGAAATTAACATTAGTAGCAGTAGTGAACATTTGAAGACATACCAAGTTTTGATGCAACAAGAAATTAACATTAGTAGCAGTAGTGAACATTTGAAGACATACCAAGTTTTGATGCAACAAGAAATTAACATTAGTAGCAGTAGTGAACATTTGAAGACATACCAAGTTTTGATGCAACAAGAAATTAACATTAGTAACAGTAGTGAACATTTGAAGACATACCAAGTTTTGATGCAACAAGAAATTAACATTAGTAGCAGTAGTGAACATTTGAAGACATACCAAGTTTTGATGCAACAAGAAATTAACATTAGTAGCAATAGTGAACATTTGAAGACATACAAAGTTTTGATGCAACAAGAAATTAACATTAGTAACAGTAGTGAACATTTGAAGACATATCAAGTTTTGATGCAGCAAGAAATTAACATTAGTAACAGTAGTGAACATTTGAAGACATGTCAAGTTTTGCTGCAACAAGAAATTAACATTAGTAGCAGTAGTGAACATTTGAAGACATATCAAGTTTTGATGCAACAAGAAATTAACATTAGTAGCAGTAGTGAACATTTGAAGACATATCAAGTTTTGATGCAACAAGAAATTAACATTAGTAGCAGTAGTGAACATTTGAAGACATACCAAGTTTTGATGCAACAAGAAATTAACATTAGTAGCAGTAGTGAACATTTGAAGACATACCAAGTTTTGATGCAACAAGAAATTAACATTAGTAGCAGTAGTGAACATTTGAAGACATACCAAGTTTTGATGCAACAAGAAATTAACATTAGTAGCAGTAGTGAACATTTGAAGACATACCAAGTTTTGATGCAACAAGAAATTAACATTAGTAGCAGTAGTGAACATTTGAAGACATATCAAGTTTTGATGCAACAAGAAATTAACATTAGTAGCAGTAGTGAACATTTGAAGACATACCAAGTTTTGATGCAACAAGAAATTAACATTAGTAGCAGTAGTGAACATTTGAAGACATATCAAGTCAAGTTTTGCTGCAACAAGAAATTGATATTAATAGTAATATAGAACATCAGAGTGATCTTTAGTGAATAGTTTACACAAAAAAAGTGATATAAATTTCTCAGAATCAGATTCAGAAACAAAAACTGTGTACGATGTAAAAAATTGCACTCATCGCCAAAGATTAACTAACTTTAACAATTCTGCAAACAGACAAATTTCAGAAAATTTAACAGAGATTTCCATGGCAAGCAGTAATGTTGTTGATGATTTCTCATTGACTAAGTCATCTTTATCAGATTGCTTGTCACTGAAAAATGACACTGTGCATACAACCACAAACCTCCACAATTTCAAAAGCACTACTTCTGCTGATGAGCCCTTGAAGCAACCTACAACTTCCCAAACATATACAACACTATCAGGTGAGCTGCGTGTTTCAGCATTCTACTCCGGCAAGACTGTGTTTGTTACAGGAGTGACTGGTTTCATTGGAAAAGTGCTTACTGAGAAGCTTCTTCGGTGTTGTCCAGAAATTGATTGTGTATACTGTCTGATACGACCCAAAAATAAGCTGACGGTAGAACAACGGATTGATGAAATTGTAAACTCCAAGGTAAAACAAGTCTCTATACTTCCTTAATTTTTTCATGCAGTGCAACTTGCCTAGAGATCTAATGTGTAAAATAATTAAATGTATGTAGTGGGTGTCTGTGGCTATGTTGATAGCGATGTAAGACCCGCAACAGGTCAAGCATGCGTGACTGTTGTTAGCTTTGAACTTGATGACCAGTATGAAAGTGCGAGAACCAGTTCTCTTGTACAGCTGGCCTATTAGCGATACAGTTACAGACATCTACTATTTAGTGGAAGTGGTAAAAAACTGAACATATTAGTTACCAAAACCAAAGTCTGATGCATTGAGCCATTGTTGCAAATAAAGATTCATTCCCCAGTTGAAGCGGAAATGTTTTTGAGATCACATTGGCTCCAGGGTCGACCCAGCCTTAATTGTGTACCAGATTAATCTGGGAAGTTAAGACTGTGAGGAAGAGGAGATAGCTACCGCCCTCATATAGCATAGCTACTGAAATGTAAGATCGCTAACATCTCACACCCCTACTGTGTTAATAAATGCTATGGGTTAACTTTACTATGTTGATATTAAATGTACATCTATTCTGCCCTAGACATTACTGCTCTCCATGTTGAAGGTCTCATCAGTTGTCCACCAGAGCAACATATTTAATAGCAAACCTCTATTAGATGCCTATTTATGAAAGGTTTTTTTTTATGAAAGCTCCACAGTTTTTCATCTATATACAGTGGAATCCCATTATAACAACTTGGTCCGGATCAACAATATATATATATAATAACTTTGAGAAATTTGCTATATACAGTACAAATAATATAGAACAAATATAATTGAGGATTTTGAATTGTTGTTATATAGGGAAATTTGTTATAAATGAATGTGTTATAGAGCGATTCCACTATATATTATATAGATATTACCTCCTCCGGGTAAGAGCTTGCTTCTCAAAACATTGCACAGGGCTGATCGTTGGAGTATTCTGTTGCACATAGCTGAAAGTTGGAGTATTCTGTTTCACATAGCTGAAAATTGGAGTATTCTGTTTCACATAGCTGAAAGTTGGAGTATTCTGTTTCACATAGCTGAAAGTTGGAGTATTCTGTTGCACATAGCTGAAAGTTGGAGTATTCTGTTGCACATAGCTGAAAGTTGGAGTATTCTGTTGCACATAGTTGATCGTTGGAGTATTCTTTTGCACATAGCTGAAAGTTGGAGTATTCTGTGTATGAAATAAAGCTCTAGAGAAAGGGCCCCCACCCCTCCCAATTGAACAAAAGATATAAAAGCTCTATTGTAATTTCGTGTGATTTAAATAAACACATATGTATCACTATATTCATAGCTGAAGTGACATTATGTGAAACTTAAGCTGTATTGTTTGTCTCCACTTTTTTAATGAAGGAATAGTTGAGAAGCTCTCTTTAAGCTATGGTTGGAACTAAGCGCTACCTAATGGTTGCCCCAAGTCAAGAAATTTGCTGAAACAAACTTTCTGAACAAACTCCATTATCCTAAAACAGGTATTCACTGTGAAAACATTTGATCTATTGTGGAATATGGGACCAGACATCACTGCCAACCAGACATCATGGATAGCTAGAACTGCTGGCCAGACATCATAGATAGCTAGAACTGCCAACAAGACATCATGGATAGCTAGAACTGCCAACCAGACATCATGGATAGCTAGAACTGCTGGCCAGACATCATGGATAGCTAGAACTGCTGGCCAGACCTCATGGATAGTTAGAACTGCTGGCCAGACATGGATAGCTATAACTGCCAACCAGACATCATGGATAACTATAACTGCCAACCAGACATCATGGATAGCTAGAACTGCCAACCAGACATCATGGATAGCTAGAACTGCCAATCATACATCATGGATATCTAGAACTGCCAACCAGGCATAATGGATAGCTAGAACTGCCAACCAGACATCATGGATAGCTAGAACTACAGACCAGACATCATGGATAGCTAGAGCTGCAGACCAAACATGGATATTTAGAACTGCCAACCAGACATCATGGATAGCTAGAACTGCAGACCAAGCATCATGGATAGCTATAACTGCAGGCCAGACTTCATGGATAGCTGTAACTGCCAACCAGACATTATGGATAGCTAGAACTGCAGACCAGATGTCAATTTTATTTTCATTTTATTATGCTCTTTGTTCACTATCTACACATTGGCATTGTGCTTGTGCTCCACACTCGCCAGTAGACGGCATGTGACGTGCTTGTACAATAATGTCAGTAGCAGAGATTGTAATCTCTTAATTTCTCACATGATCTCTCCTTGTTCTGATTTCTGCTTTTCTAAAACATCTCAATTCACACATAGTAAGCTTTCTCTCCTGTTCTTTAGTTAGTGTTAACATCTGACATTCATAACACAATGTTGGTATGAACTGTTAGTATGGTATACATCAAACAGTAACTATTTTTAAAACTAAGACTCTTCAATACCAATATTAAGACATCTTTACATATTTATTATGCTGAGAAGACATATGACCAACCTAATAAGGACAGTCATGGATTGTTCTACAGAGTAAAGAAGATTATGCTGAAGTTGACAATTTGAACAAACAAAGAATCACAGAAATGGTAGTGACTAGGGGTGAGGGAAGAACATATGTTCTCTCTGGAAGGTTAATCAATATCTGACTGGGACTGAGCCTGCAAGCTCTTGGATGGCCACTGGAATGGATATTTGGGCATTTATGGATATGTCCTGTGTGACATGATGATGTTTTCTAATAAAGAATTAGCACAGACAGCATATTCTACAAGACTGCATTATACTAAGCCAGCTAAGGGAGGAACTCTGGCCCACAGACACTGATATCCATAGATAGCTGTATGGGAGCACAGAGAAGCTCTCAAATACAGCAGCATTCATTAAGAACACTGGGCTTATTGTGTAGACATGTCAAACTGCAAACAAGAAGAAGAATAAAAATCAAGACTTCTTTTGTGTGGTTCAGGCATGGAAAATGGCAATGGCAACCCAACATAGATTATACAGATTTATGAACTACAATGTTGAAACTCTCAGCATGTACCCGGCAAAATGTGACTGTGTACAAATAGCATTGTCATGGATTCTGTCCTGTTTTTTTCATCCAATCACATAAGCAATTCACTATAATGTAATTCAATCATTTTATATCTCTTGCCATGATGATACAATAGACAGACTTATTTGTTTATCTCCTGATGTTATAATTCTACTTACCCGGTCTGCAACATCTTCCTCTCTCCTGCATTCCTTCTACTTTTTCTTGTAGGAGTTGACAAAATAAAATTCAGTTGCGTCAGAATAACATAATCACATTTTTAATATACTTGTATGTTTAGTGCACATAAATTACACATGACTGTCTTCCAACAGCTTTTTGATCGGTTGCGGCATGAACGACCCAGTTTTTCTAGCCAGTTGAAGCCGTTATGTGGAGACATACTTCTACCAGACCTTGGACTGTCAGAGTTGGATCAATGCATGCTACAGCAGAATGTCAATATTGTGTTCCATAATGCAGCAACTGTCCGTTTTGATGAAGCTCTCCGGGTATCAGTAGAGATGAACATTTTAGCTGTTCGCAAGATGTTAAATTTGTGTCGCAAGTTTGAACACTTAGAGGTGAGTTGGTTCTGCTAATATTTTGAAAGCATCACTTAGTTAAACAAGTTTAATATCATTTGTAATACATGTATGTCAACTTGTTCAGATGAGAACCTGTACATAGTCCCACGATGTCATTACAAAATCAGAACAGCAAATAAATATATTTATAAATAGATAGTCACCAGATCATGGCACTCCAGACATATCCATGGTTACTATGATCTTATATTAATGGATCCTTCAAAATGCTGACTTCCAGTTCTCTGTTGGTTAATAAATCTTTTCATTCCTTTATGCTGCTCGTTTCTTGCAACACCACACTTCACTTCCAGGTCCTACATTCTGGTCATAGACAAAATAGAAGAAATACACTCCACATCTTCCAATTGATCTAACTTCTTGATTGCATTAAAAATATCAGCAAGGTTGATTTAATTACCACTAGTCACTGGTCACGCTGGCATGTTTATCTGCTCTTTCATTCTCCCATGTGTCCAGATAAAGATTGGATCCCATCTGAACAAGTCCATCATAGTATAGCTCTATCAGTTCCAATTCAATACTGATTTATCAGTCTCTTTTTTCTATTATGTTTCTTTTTATGGAATATTCCAATCTTTACACCAATCTCAAGCAGTCTTGAGAGTGACCATGATTCACACTTTTGAAAATCTTCTGATTTATGCCTATGTATTAAATGATTATCAGGTATCAGCAGCAGGCAAACAGGTTTCTCTGTTGGCTGAGACATTTTGTGCGTATCATTGTGTCTTGTAGTTTTGAGTGCAATTAGACAAGTTCTTTCACTGGTACCGGTCCATTCCCTATACACTGTCTCTAATAATCTAATAAGTAGGAAGCATGAGGATAAATGAAAATAATTCTTACAGCTGATGGGAATTGAACCAGGTCTGTTCTAGCAGCACTGAATCGCTTTGCAACACAAGTAAACAGGTTTTCTGTACTTGACCAACCACATCCCCAAAAAAAGATTTGATCTCATCAAGAATTTCAACCTATGTACTCAAGTCACTGAGAATGGACCAATCGAAACAAGGACTATTACAACATCAACGAACATCGTGGTTGGTCAAGTATGGAAAACCTGTTTACTTGTGTTGTGAAGTGATTCGGTGCTGCTAGAATGGCCCTAGTTCAATTCCCATCAGCTGTAAGAATTATTTTCATTTATTCTCATGCTTCCTACTTGAATTTACTTGTATTAGATATTGTTTGAAGCAACATTGTTCTGTTTCCATGTTATTTATGTTTACAAAATTGTTCTATCTCTATGTTATTTATGTTTACAAGAAGGCCTTTAGGTCCTTGTGTATGAATATGAATGTTCTTTATATGTGTTCCTGAGGATACTTTAATACTTGTATGGAATGCTTGTTGTTGTTGTAATAGTCCTTGTTTTGATTGGTCAGTGAATTGAGTACACGAAAGTCTTGACAAGATCACATCTTTTTTTGGGGATGTGGTTGGTCAAGTGCAGAAAACCTGTTTACTTGTGTTACAAAGCAATTCGGTGCTGCTAGAATAGACCTGGTTCAATTCCCGTCAGTTGTAAGAATTATTGTCTCTAATAAGTGAGACTTGTTGTAAAACTGTATAACAATAGTACTTATGTAAAATGCAAGGTTGACCAGCTTTACAATGAACACACAGACTATTAGACTATTGGGTAAAGGTATGAACAAAATACATATAGTGGTATACACGACAATTTCAACATCTCAACCTCAAGGTCTTTTTCAAGAAAAAACAAGACACACAGTGAACACAAATTAAAAATAAAGGCACTATCACAAATGCATTAGAAGGAACACATTTAATAGCAGAGATATCCAAGCAGGCACTTGCTAAACAACTTCAGTATATTCCCTTTATCCTCACTTCTATAGATACATTGAATGCAAGGTTGTATTCTCTTTCATTTTGACAGAGGCCAGGATATCCATTGCAGTAAATCCTATTGATACCCAGGAGGTTTCAAGTAACTACAGATGCCATTGGCATATGTCAATGCCTGTTTATTTTCATTCTTTCAAAGCATTGACTGAGAGTTGGATTGGATAATTGCCTTAGTAAATGGATTCTTTGAGAGTCGTTGAAGCAACTGTCTTAACCTCCATCCTCATACTTGATGCTTTGGTTGAAAAGAAAATTACAAGAAAAATACAACTGTCCCAACCTATTTGTATCTTACAACAACTGAAGTAGATCAAAGATGACAAAGCTCACACGTTCATAGAGATTGCTTAATTTGTTAAGGAGAATAAACAAGAGGGGAGGAATCTTTACATTTTTAAATTTTTGCCAAAATATTGCAAATAAGAAGTATATTAATAAAGCTATTTTGGTGCCAAAATAATCCTGAAAATTACAGATGTTTTTCCAATTTCCAGATCACACACCTCACCTGTTATACGATGGATGAAATGAAGGGAGCATCACTGCTTACACATTATCACTGAACAATATGGGTAGAGGAGCTTGAGGACATATTAAGAAAAATATTATAGACATGTGCAAGAGTCAGAACATGGAATAAGAAATATTGCTACAGTTGAAGAACAAAAAACACACTGAAAAGATAACAAAAATATAGCACAAGGACCAGATTTCATTAGGTACTAGGACCTTACCAGGAGAATGGATGAGGAACTGGCAATCATGTTTAATAATAGCTAATTAAAAAAGGCAAGATTGAAGAAAGCTTGTTGCATGGTGACTTGATTCTGTTACCTAAATGGACATAATGGTGCAGGGATACAGGCTAGTAACCATATAAAATACAGTGGGCAAACTAATGGAAAAGATTGTTGTATGGAGATTGTCTGATCATCTAGAGAGGAACAAATTGTCATTGCCAACAATCAGCAGGTATTGTCCTAACAAGTAGACTTAGGATAATGTGACTCTTTGCACAAGGTGTATTTGAAGGATTAGGTTCATGAATGGTGACATTCAATTGAAATAATCTGGAAGATGCTTACAACAAAGTTCCTTTGGACTCTAATGACTTGATTGTTACATCTCGATGTAAGTCCCTAACTTACTAACTGGGTTGTTGCTGCCCTGCTTCAGAGACATGTATTTGGGAATCTACACCAACAGTCATAAGTCCTGGACTTCTGCAGGGATATTCTGAATTATCATCACCACACTCTGGAAAATCCATAAGTGCATAGATCTCCCTTCAAAATAGAGATCAGTGTGGAGGCTTAACTACACTAGTATCATCTTTATGACCATTAATTTGAAATATTTGTTAAGATATTCACTTCTGACAGTGTTGATCTTCATTTCACATTGATTCTTGATTAGGAACTAACAAGGCATTCCAATAGGTACTCATAAGGACAAACCCTAAACCAAACCCTATAACCCTAGCATAATCAAAGTTGGAAACCTGTTCTCTAAAGAAAATTAACAAGTAAATATTCTGCTTTGTGTGAGGATTGACTACAAGTACCCAAATTCACAGTTTACCGGTATTTACATTGTGTTTATTGTGCATTGATATTTTTGCAGCACTGTATGTTATTTAATGTATTTCACCATCAGGCATTTGTGCATGTGTCTACTGCTTATGCTAATTGTGATCAGTCGTACATAGAGGAAACAGTGTATACCCCATCTGTAGAGCCCCAGAAGATTATTGATGTTCTTGAGTAAGTGATTGTACTTGTATGATATCAGTATTTTTCATTTGAAGTGGCTACTCTTCCTTCTAATATGAAATTATATTTAGCTTTATTGAAATCAGATGCTGACATTAAAGAAAGATACTACATAATTGTACAAAATAGATACAATACCATTGCAAAGATTCAGAGTATTGAAGATCAATGGAACACGCTAAAACAGTCGATAAACCAAACATCTAAAGAGATAATACCAAAAGTAAAACATACATCAAAACAAAAATGGATGACTGAAGATATATTAGAATTGATGAGCACCAGAAGGAAAAATAAACACAAGATATCGGAATATCAGAAAATACATAAGGAGATATGAGAGAAATGCAAAATAGCAAAAGAAAGCTGGCTGAACAAGAAATGCACAGAAATAGAAATGCATTACAACCAAGATACAACATTACTATATAAGAAGGGGTGCAAAGGGAACGCATTGCTCTAGGCGGACCCAGGGTTAGCAGATAACCAAGATCCCAAATGTACATCCACGCGGTGCACCCTGGAAACAGAAATACAGCAGCTCGAGCTGATTCTGGCCAAATCATTTGGGGATCGTGTCTGAGAATGTGGAGGTAGCAGATGGAAAGAGATTTGACTGCACAAGAGACAGACAATATCTCCGACACCACCAGCAGCACCACATATAGCGACACTGTCGACATACAGTGAAGCTAGTCAGTCTAGTCCGAACATTGGAGGGGCGGCCAATGTAAAATGCACGTAAAGGTAGATGCATGGCGAGAGACAAATATATTTCATACCGAGTACAATGAAACAATGAAAGGGCAGAACAGCGCTAGAGGGCAGCGCGAACTGCAAATAGAAAATGAAAAGTACCTAGGAAAGGGGAACTACAAGCTCCGTCAGCTCGAGACGAGCTTCTAGTTACCTGTGTTCCTTACAGGCAGAGACCCAGACCCATTCATTGGCGTTTGGTAAAGCAAGAAGACCTAATCCAACTCTAATGTCGAGCCTTCCTAAACCGGAAATATGCTCGCAAAGAGAAAGGGTTCTGTACCCGATGGGCTTAGGCAAGAAAGGGACAACGATGGTAGTCCTGGCCCAACTCTACTGTCAAGGTTTCCTATACCGGAAATACACTTGCAGAGAGAAAGGGTTCAGTACCTGATGGGCCCAGGCGCTATTGGGACAAGGACGCTCAGCTCGAGAACGCCTTGCTCTCAAACGCGTGGTGTGAGACTCGAACTTGGACAAGGGGTACACGATGTTGGTGAATGACACCTCGGCTAAGAGGGCGAAAGAGCCAGGGTCCAACTCCTCTGTAGAGTTCTTCCCCTTAAGGAACCAGGCTCACGGATGAGAAACGGTTCAGTACCCAATGGGCACAGGCACAGCACGTCCAATTACACGAGGCAAGTTCATAGACAGTGGAACAACTCGTTCGAGTCAGACGAGGGCAAAAAAAATCGTCTGGGCGAAGAGTCGACACTACGCGTGCCTGGAGACAGATATAGAGGCTGTTACAGGCTAAGGATAGCCCACCCGAATTGTCAAGGCATGCCGAAATCGGATGTGCTAGGCCTACACGGCGCATAACGGTGGCACAACGTAACCACGCTCCCGGCGGAAATCGCACGGATATCCGTGATGGTTACAATGGCGCGAACGAAAAACAAACAAACAAACTATATTAGAAAATTGAGATGATAACAGGAAAGAGAAAGCAAACAGTTACAGGGTGTCTAAAAATCTAAGACAGGGCAGGTATTAATGGGAATAGATCACATATTACAGAGATGGTCAGAATATATCAAAGAACTTTATGATGACAATAGACCAGAAATAAACATACAAGATAACGGCGAGGGTCCATCAATACTCACAGCAGAAGTAAGGGAGACACTAAGACACATGAAATATGGCAAAGCCCCCGGGCGAGACAATATCACATTGGAAGAATTAGCAGCTTTAGATGACTTTGGAGTTGAAATAATCACAAAATTGCTGAATGACATATATAACAGCGGAAACATACCCGATGACTTAATGAGGTCCATATTCATAGCATTACCTAAGAAACCAGGGACCACCGAATGTGAAGAACACCGTACAATCAGCCTCATGAGCCAAATAACCAAAATACTTTGAAAATCAGAAATAAGTCCAGAACAATGTGGCTTTGTAGAAGACAAAGGTACCAACAATGCTATTTATATATATATTGAGAACACTAATAGAGAGGTCTATAGAGGTAAAAATAGATCTGTACCTCTGTTTTATAGACTACACTAAAGCATTTGACAAAGTTAAACATAGTGAAATTATACACATGCTAGAGAATCTGAACATTGACAGCAAGAATTTAAGAATAATCAAGAACATGTACTGGCAACAAACAGCAGCAATAAGAGTAGGAAATCAATTTGGCTCTTTTCAACAAATAAAACAAGGAGTCAGACAGGAATATGTGTGCTTTCACCAGACCTGTTCTCTTTATACAGTGAAAACATATTGCGTGCAATAGTAGATATCCCAGGAATATCAGTGGGAGGACATAACATAAATAATTTGAGATATGTGGATGACACTGTTCTGATTGCAAAAAAGTGAGGAAGACCTTCAAAACTTAATTAAAGTAGTAGTCACAGAAAGTAAAGAGAAAGGCCTCTTCCTAAATATCAAGAGAACAGAAGTAATGGTTATTTCAAAGACAGAAAATAACACACCTTGCAAGATCAAAGTGAATGATATAGTATTAAAACAGGTCCACTAATTCAAATATCTAGGTACAATGATTACAGCAGATGGAAGAAGTTCAACAGAAATAAGATGCAGAATAGGACAGGCAAAAACATACACTCAAGGAGAGATCGGAGCAACTATGGATGTGTCCAGTTTGCAGTGATGATGATCTGACGACTAACTAACTAACTAACCTTGTCATTAGAGGTGAGAAAGAGAGTTCTGCAGGGCTATATAACCCCTATACTAACATATGGGTGCGAGTCTTGGACAATAAATAAACTGGAAAGTGGGAGATTGGAGGCAACAGAGATGTGTTTCTACAGAAGAATGCTGAGAATACCATGGACTGCCAGAAAAACTAATGTAGAGGTGTTAAAAGAGTTAAATGCGAAACAGACCTTGATCAACAATATAAGAAAAAGGCAATCTTCTTTTTTTGGCCGCTTCATGAGACAGGCAGATTTAGAGAACATAATCACAACAGGCAAGATTGAAATGCACCAGAGACAGAGGGCGACAATGTGAGAAAATATTAGACAGTTTGACAACCTGGCACGGCAGGGAAACAACAACTACTTTGATACATAATACTGTGGACAGAGAGCTGTGGAGAGCCATGACCGCCTACGCCACCCGGCATGTCACCTGATGATGATGATGACTCTTCCTTCATTCATTGTTTTGTTCTTCTGTCTCCTCTTTATTTGTATTTTGTCATTTAGACAATTTTTATCTATTAATTATAGTGAATGAAAGAAGAATATATCATTATGTTTCCTGTAGCTCATCAGATCTCTCATGTAATTTATTGTATGATCTGTTATTTAGCATTGGAAGTTGCCTTGTACCACCTGAAGACCATATTTGATTCCTTTCCATCAAAAGTTCAAAACATTGTGATTTTTACAAACTCTATGTCCACTCTTCAAGCACTAGAATGTGATGGGCATTGCAAACCTGAGCTAGTTCAAATATATCACTATGCCAACTAGCTGCTTACATTTATGAAGTCAGCATTGTTATGCAGTGGATTCCTGGCCGCTCAAACATACCTGACAATGACAAGACAGCAAAAAAGGGAGCACAACAAGTACAGCAATGTACACAAATGACCATGTTCATAGTTAAAATGATGTTGAAATATGTGAACAAAGAGAATAGGATGAACAGATGGGCCATGGGAAATATTGGGAGTGAAATTTATAAATATATGTCCAGCCCAAATCTTAAAGACACCATCAGCATCCTGGAAATACCAGAGTATCATCTACATACTGCACATACAACATGTGTGCAATGGGACGTGCTGGGGCATCATGACAGTGACCACCTCCCATGTGTTGTTCTCTTGAAAAATTACAAAAGTAAGTAGATCAGGCCAAAGGTAAGATCCTTTAAGTATGATCACAGACAGAATTTGACAAGACAAACATAAGGCTCAAGAAGTGGAAAATCAGGTGTGGGATAAGCCCCCCTGGTGGAACAAAGAGATGCAAAGGGCATGGAGCGAGAAGCAGAAAGCAGTAGCACTATGGCAAAGGGTAAGGAAACATGTTGCGGCTCAGCCCATGGAGGTTGCACAATGGAAACAGAATAAAGATATCTTAGTCCAAACATTCAAAGAGATAGCAAAGGCGTCAAAATGGGACGAATTTTGCCAGGAGATCACACATGAAAAGTCACTAAAATTGTTCTGGCATTTACAGAAATCCATGAATGGTCTGACAAGACGTTTGACTATTGCCGATTTTCAGAGTGACGATACCGTCTGGCAGAAGACGAATGAGACAAAAGGTATGGCGTTGTTTGCACACTACACCACACAAATTGGTCAGAGAAATGTGGAGGCATGTCAAGGAATCAGGAAAATGATTATAGACACTTGTAAGAGCATGGAAAACCATATGATAATCACAGTTGAAGAAATCAGGAAGGCGCTGAAAAGTACAAAAAACACAGCACCAGGACCAGTTGGCATTAGATACGATGATATTAGTCGGAGAACGAATGAGGAGTTGGGAGAGTTAGTGGACATGTTCAGTAATAGCCTTCTAAAGGGCACAGTAAAAGAAGACTGGTTGCACAGCTATTTAGTTCCACTACACAAACCTGGGAAGGACCACACCAGGATACATGGCTACAGAATAATTACAATGCAGAATTCATTAGGCAAGCTTTTGGAAAAAATTGTGGCCTGGAAGGTATCGTGTTATCTTGAAAGAAATAAGTGTTTACCAACATTGTTAGGAGGGTATCACCCAGGAAAGAAGACATGGCAGAATGCAGCCATATTTGCGCAGGATGTTTTTGAGGGGTTCGATTCGCGCATGGAGACATGTGCGGTCGCAATAGATCTTGAGGATGCGTACAATAGGATGTCCTTGGATATCTTGATGGACCAGCTGTTAAATCTTGCAGTAAATCCTTTTGTCATGCGGTGGGTTGGTGCCGCCCTGATGCACAGGATAGTAGTTCTTAAGTGTGGTAACTGAATATCTGCACCAACGGTTATTAGTCCTGGTCTGCCACAGGGATCGCCTCTATCTCCTGTACTTTTCAATGTATACACAGTATATATTGCTGGCAATCAAATCACAGGTGTTGGCAGAACGATGTCATATGCTGATGTATAGACAGGGCAGAAATAGAGAGGAGTGCATTGTGGAACTACAGAAGGAACTGGACTCACTGACAAATTAGTGTCATGTAACGGGAGCAGTGGTTAATCCTTCTAAGGCATTCGTGATGTGATTTTCCTTGAACAATAACATTGTAAAGACACCCATGCCACAAGTTTCGTTGTCCGGGAAAAGTTTAGAAAGAACTAGCACAATAAGATATCTGAGTGTGTTTTTTGATAGAAGCCTGGGTTTCAGGGAACATGTTGACCATGTTATCATAAGGGCAGGCAAAGGCTTAGCAACAATGAAGGTTATGGATGCTGTGCAGTGTGAGCAGAGGTTGTTACTTCTTTTGTACCAGGGTTTGGTTGTGGCTGTGGTGGAATATGCGCTGGCAATTCTGACTCTTAGCCAAACTCAGATCAAAAGATTGGATAAAATCCAGAATGCAGCAATGTGTATCATACTGGGAGGCACAAGAGACACATAAACAAGAGCTATATGATACCTACTTGACTGTCCAACAGCTGAGCACAGATTACAGCATTGCCATGCATGGGCATACCTTCAAATATATGCAGATAAGGAACACCCATTGCATTCTGAAATACAGAAAGTTAAAGGCAGCAGACTCAAGAGAGGGAGGTCGTGAATGGGACGTGCTGAGGATGTCATACAAAGCCTTGCAGATTACAGGATGTGGCAGCAGGTGCGAAATGGATAAATCTACACACAGATTTTGAAACTTGTTTGAGAGTAGTAATATCACTTAGCAGGGACCCCATCAAGGCCAGCCCCGTGTAGTGGTGATGGGGCTTAGTTCAGCCATCAGGGGCTAGAAACTAAGACTGGTCAGGCAGTCCCATTCGAGCAGGACCATAGTCCTGCCCAAGTAAGCAGAGTGCTGAAGACGGAGGCATCCAGCCAAAAGGCGCATAGATAATCAGGATACCACGCACAAAACACAATGGAAACATGTCTGTATCTATAAAATGTTATGGTGCCTGCCCCGTGGTGGACGTTCAGGCAGGGACGGTGCCGGGCCCTATTCCTCAAAAGGGCCAAACCTCAGTTACTGAAAGTCCTTCTCAATTGCCCCGAGGAGCCAGGAGGCAAGGGAATAGAGCTACTGGCCAAACAAACTTTAAACGACCAATTAAAAATAATACACTGGAATGCTGAGGGTGTCAACAGTAAAAGAGATGGATACAGCAAAAAATTGGAACTTGAAAATGTCCTCAGTGAAGAACAAGTTAGTATATGCTGTATCCAAGAAACACACCTCAACAGCGACATAGCCTTCAAAATCAGAGGCTACCAGTGCTACCGGTCTGACAGAAAGGACAGGCGAAAGGGTGGAATTCTGACACTTGTTATTCTCGCATCTTGAGTGACACTTTGAGTATGATTAAGAAGGTACAAGTGGGTCTCATTCACGAACAGTGGATTGAGGCCTTGAGAAAGGTGAGGCTGAAAGTAGTTATATTTATTTCATTTCTGGACATGTGGGTGTTCGAGGCAATGAAAGAGCGGATCAACTGGCATCTTGTGCGTTAGTGGCACAGGGCGATGGGACAATGGATCGTGCTGGCGTTTTGAACTCCTTAAGAGATATAACATGCGAGAGTGAAACTAATGTGGATAATGATTCCTTTTCAATGGCTAGGATTAAAGTTCAGAGATTGAAATGCAGTGTTGCTAGAAGTGAACATTTTGGAGGGCGCAGAAGAATGATGGTCAACCAGCATAGTACCGGTACTGTCAGCAGAAGTGTAATGGCGGATACACTCCAGGAGAGATTGGAGCAACTATGGATGTGTCCAGTTTGCAGTGATGATGATCCGACGACCAACTAACTAACACAACATGTACAGCTTAACAATCACCTGAACAGAATACAACCACAACACACTTTAGGGTGCCAGCTGTGCACACATCCCTATGAAACTTGACCACCACCTTTTTGAATGTCCAGCCCTGGATGATGTCAGGAAAATGCTTCTCTCTCCAAGACCAGATAAATGGAACACATTATGAACAACACAACAGCTCACAAACACATGCATATATCACACAATGGCATTGGGTCAAAGGACATGATCCTATGGAACCAACCAACCATCTGTTATTTTTATAATCATTTTATTCCTCTTTGCGCATATCTTCATTCTTTCTTCTAGTTTATGTACTGTTTCCTTTCTATATAGTATTAATGTAGTAGTATATCCAAGAATCATCTGGGGATGCATCAACACAAAGATATTTACTATATTTTTTCTGTGTCATCTCATGTGCAGAGAGTGCATGACTACCTTTGTCTTTCACTCAATATAGGATTTGAGTTTTTGCCACATTGGATGAGACCAATAACCATTTTTCCCCAGCACATGGAGTTTTGAGTAGTGTTTTTTTTAAGCTAAAAAACTGGTGCATAGGGTAGCCCGGGAAAAAATGTCACACTGGGTAAATGTCTTGGGGTCTTTTCTGAGCCTATGAGTTTTTTCTGTAGTTCATGTTTCTAGGGCAGATGCCAACATTGCAATCTTTGACACAATGGAGTTTGATAGGGCAAGGACAAGTCAATTTTCAACAATGTGAAATAGTGTTTTTTCCCCACTATGTTCTTCTTTTTCTGCGTTCGTTCTCAAACTCCTGCAGATTAGCAGGATGTAGTCCAGAAATGGAATGCATTGTGTCATGGTTTACGGCATTGCTCCGATATCTGCGCCTTTTGGCCTGACACATCCGACTTCAGCATGGCTTTGGGTCACTGACCCTATATGGGATGGGACAGCCAAGTCCATCCCATAACCTCCTTAGATGCCTCTTACGACATGCATGGAAGGTAAACAGTGTTGCTATTCTTTGCTCCCCTTTCGGCCCGGCAACACATGGACGTTTCACTGAAATTGCCAAGAGAACATCCCACATATCTTGGAATCACGCTTGATCGGCAGCTCACCCTCAAGAAGCATGTAGAAAATGTCAAAAATAAACCACTTAAACAATTACAACTACTGAAAAGACTCACTGGCACATCTTGAGGATCAGACAAGGATACCCTTAGAGGAATATACCTTGGTTACATACGTTCTGCTTTAGAATACAACAGTGCACTCCTTACAACATGTTCCAAGACAAATGTAGAATCTCTAGACAGATTGCAGAACAATGCCCTACGTCTTATTAGTGGAGCAATGAGATCTACACCAACGGCTGCATGAGAAATACATACAAATGTAGAACCCCTTGAGATGCCGAGAGATATGGCTCTGCAATGGAAGCTTATGAAAGAAGCAAAAGAATGAACAAAGACCACCCAAATAAACAATAAACAACTTGTAGAAAACTGGCAACCACACCACAGATTAAAATAAAAGTCAGTCCTTAGCCATGTCAATGAAATAAAAGACAGCTATCACTTCCCTGACAAGAGACAAGAACTGCAAAGGGTAGAAAAATATTTACCACCACACACAAGTATTACCGGTAAATTACCAGAAATCAAGACACAATTAAGAGATAAAACAACGGAAAGTTCCAACCCAGTAAGTCACATGAAAGCAACACAGAAAACAATAGACACCTACCCAGAACAATAGATCCATGTTTATACTGATGGGTCTGCTTTTAAAGCCACCATCAAAGCAGGTTATGGTGTCTATATAGAATATCCAGACAAAACACCTGATGAGTTTGAAGCCTGTGGGGAATGTTCTAACTATGAAGCTGAAATAACAGCACTGGAAGTTGCCTTCTACCACCTGAAGACCATGTTTGATGCCTTTCCTTCAAAAGTCCAAAACATTATTTTTACAGACTCTATGTCTGCTCTTCAAGCACTGGAATGCGATGGACATTGTAAACCTGAGCTAGTTGAAATATATCACCATGCCAACCAGCTGCTTACATCTTATGAAGTCAGCATTATTATGCAGTGGATTCCTGGCCACTCAAACACACCTGGCAATGACAAGGCAGATAGATTAGCAAAGATAGGAGTACAACAAGAACAGTCATATACACAAACAACCATGCACACAGTTAAAATGATGTTGAAATCTGTGAACAAAGAAAATTGGATGAACAGATGGGCCATGGGAAACATTGGGTGGGAAATCTATAAATATATCACCAGCCTAAATCCTAAAGACAATATCAACCTCCTGGAAAGAAAAGACCAGAGTATCATATTCCAACTGCGCACACAACATGTACAGCTTAACAATCACTTGAACAGAATACAACCACAACACACTCCAGGGTGCCGGCTGTGCACTCATCCCTATGAAACTGTTGACCACCACCGTTTTGAATGACCAGCGCTGTATGATGTCAGGAAAAGATTTCTCCCTCCAGGGCCAGATAAATGGAACACATTATTTGGAACAAAACAACAGCTCACAAACACATGCTTATATCACACAATGGCATTGGGTCAAATGAGCCCATGTACCGCTGGATCAGCAACCAACCAACCATCATCCAACCTTACAAAAACATTATAACCTTAAAAACAGAACTTACAAACTATTTTCTATTCAAACTTTTTTTTTTTCAAGTTATGAAACTAGGTCTATCTATTTATTTTATCTATTCTTAGCACAGAAGAAGCCACAGAACCAATTATACTAAATCAAGAAATAGAAGAAGCCTTAAAACATAGCCCAAGTAATAAATCACCAGGAGAGGATGGTATACCAAGCGAAGCAATAAAAGCGTGTACAAATACAGGAGTCCAATGGTTAGCTAGACTATTCACAATAGCCTGGTCAGAAAGAAAAGTACCAGATGACTGACAAAAATCAGTAATTGTACCACTATGGAAAAACAAAGGTAATAAGAGAGAGTGTGAATCATATAGAGGCATCTCCTTGTTAAGTCACACAGGTAAAATCTTCGCAAAAATAATAGAACAAAGAATGCGATACATTGCAGAACCACAGTTGAGCCCCTCTCAGTTTGGCTTCAGAAGGGGAGCAAGCTGTACAGACGCATTTTTCACACTGAGACAACTGAGTGAAAAAGCAATCGAATACAATCAAGATTTAAACACAGTATTTGTAGACCAGGAAAGGGCATTCGACAGAGTAGATAGAAACATTCTATGGGAAACCTTAGAAATGTATAATATCAGAGGAAAACTGTTAGATAACATAAAAGCGATATATCAAAAATGCCAAAGCTCAGTAAGAACAGCAGATGGAATGACTGAACTTTTTTAAACAAGATCTGGAGTAAGACAAGGATGCGTACTTTCACCCTCTACTTTTTAACATATACATGGACAGAATAATAAAAAAACTCATATCAACAAAGAGGAAAACATTGCAAATAAACCTGATGAAGAACTTAATAATGAAATCAATGAACTATTATTTGCTGATGATCAAAGTTTAATATACAAAGATAAGAAACTTTGCAAAAGCACATCAATACATTGTTGTTAGCATGTCAGAAGTACAACATGAAAATTAATGTACAAAAAACAGAAGTTATGAAAATTAGCAAGTCTTCAACACCTATGAATATAACAATAGATAACACCAAAGTGAAACACGCCAAAGAATTTAAATATCTAGGCAGCATTTTTTCTGAAGATGGAAGACTAAACAGAGAAATAGAAACAAGGTGCCAGAAAGCAAACACAGTGACTTACCAACTTTCACCATTACTTCATCCAAAGATCAAGATGGAAATTAAAAAACAAATAATATCTACAATTTGTATACCAACACTGTGCTACCAATGTCAAACATGGTCTTTAACATCTTCGCAGCAAAGAAAAATCGTCACATGTGAAATGAAGTGTCTGAGGAAAGCTGCAATGGTTACCAAACTAGATATAATAAGAAATGACGAAATTAGGAAAAGAGTTGGTATAATATCATGTATCGAACATATTGAGAGACAGCAAGTAAAATGGTTCGGTCACCTTATGAGAATGAAGCCAAACCAAATACCAATAAGCGCATATAATACAAGAATATCCGGGCGTAAAGCCAAAGGTAGACCAAGAAAACGGTGGATAGAAAACATTAAGATAACCTTGAACAAACATGGACTAAATGCAACCTCAGCGACGCATCTGGCCTTGAAACGACAGCTTAACATACCACCCCTACGCTTAACGGCAAGTGTGAATGCGATCAACAATCATTCACCTGGAGATAGACAATAGACAATTCTTAGCACACATTTACACACTGATGATGTGCCAGACCTGTCGCAGTGGTGATCACCCACCATTATATACTGGTTTGTGTCACCTTTTTTGCCTGCAACATTTCGCCCCATTTTTTACATATGTTCATAAATTCTCATTCTACAGTCTACACATAACTGTATGTTTTCAATAACCTCACAAATGTAAGATGAATGGATAAACTACTGATGGCAGTTTGGTCTACCATAGTTAAGTCTAGTTGTCAGAATACGCTAAAACATGTGAAGTGTGACACTTTGCCCGCGGCTACCCTATGATACTCTAAACTCAACCTTGTGGGCCAGTAAATATTGCTTGGCAAACTCAATTTAGCATGCAGTATGTATATTCCTACCTCTGATATAGAGGTATAATTTCTAAGCAATTCTGCATGTTGAATGCCTTAATCTATGTACAACTCTCATAGCTGTTTTTAACATGATGGCAGTTTGCATTGGTCTTATTGGTTAGATATTATCTATATAAAATTATCCAATATAATACATATGTGTTTCATTATTTCATTTGTGTTTTTTAAGAGTAATATCCGTGCTGAAGATTTGGTTTTATTATTTTTCCATTATTTTGTTAACATTCCACTGAAAATCCACATTATAATGGTTTGATAAATACTAAATGAGGTAGAAAGGTTACTGTAAAATACTTAAATATCAATAGTAAAAAATAAATAATGAACAATAAAACATAGGTAAAGGACAATTTTCTGTGTTACGGTCTAACTGGGACCTGTTTCAAGAAACAAATAACAATGAAAAACACAAAACCATAAGAATATTGACAACTAGAATGACTTGGACCTGTTTCTCTTACCGAAAAATAAGGCCAAGTGAAGTTACAGCATTCATGTCTAATAAATGATCAATTGCATGTGTTCAATATGTGAGCATAAATTTACACACTATGGGAAGACAGAAATATACATAGATCAATGGACAATTGCCATGGGGATAAAGTATCTTGAGACATAGATCAATGGGAATTTTTAGTCAAAATGACAAAATAGTGTATAATGTAAGACAGTTACTCTCAATGTCCTGATGATGAATATCCATATGACATATGGATCAGAGTATATAAACCCCATCGAGGCCAGCTCCTTGGCGTGGAGATGGGATTTAGTCCAGCCAGCAGAGGCTGGAAACTAAGACTGGCCGGGCACTCCCACATTTGGGCAGGACCACAGTCTTGCCTAGCAAGTAAAGGTGCTGAAGTCAGCGACATTTGGCCAGAAGGCGCACCGCAACAATCAGAATGTCATGTATTATCGCACATGAATGTCTATATCTGCATTACCCCGTTATGGTGCTAACCCTGTGACGACTCACCAGGCAAGAGTAGCACCGGGCCCTATACCTCGAAAGGGCCCACCCCATACGACTGGAGGTCCTCTTCGATTGCCTTGTAGAGCCAGGATGCACAAGAGTAATATCACTGACCAACAAATATTACCAACCAATGAGACACCACTTACAATAATGCACTGGAATGCTGAGGGTGTAAATAGCAAAAAAGATGGCTTTAGCAAGAAATTAGAATTAGAAAACACCCTTCTTAAGGAACAGGTTAGCATTTGTTGCATACAAGAGACACACCTCAGCAAAGATGTAGCCTTTAAAATTGCAGGTTATCAGTGCTTTAGAGCTGATTGAATAGACAGAAGAAAAGGAGGTATACTAACTCTAGTCAAAAATAATATCAGCGCACATCAAACTGAGCTATACATGGAAGGAGCAGAATATCAGGTCCTTCAACTAAAGACCAAGAACACAGACTTCAACCTACTAAATTATTATTGTCCAAATGACCAGTCCCTTTTCCTGGACACAATACCGTACAGAGGAAGACTGATAGTATGTGGAGATTATAATAGTCACTCTCAAAGCTGGGGTTATGACCACATGGATAAAAGAGGAGAAGAACTTGAAAGCTGGCAAGACGATAAATGTCTTCTATTGCTTAATAAGCCAAAAGATCCTCCAACATACTACTCAAGAGCATGGCAAACCACTTCCACGCCAGACTTGGCATTGTACTCAGCAGACCTAAACTGGGAAATCAATAGAACAGTGGGGAAGCAACTTGGAGGTAGCGACCATCGACCAGTCCTCCTTAGTATTAAAAATGAACTCACAGGAAATGCATGTAGCCTTCCAAGATGGAATTATAAAAAAGCAAATTGGGGACTATTTAAACACCGCAGTAGTGTTTTAGCTGGACAAATAGATATGGAAGGAAAAGACATAAATGCCATAGTCAAAGAGTTCAATGAATGTATTCATCAAGCTGCCAAGGAAGCAATACCAAGAGGAGCACGCAAACAATACAAGCCATACTGGAGTGAACAACTAGAACTGCTGCAAGAGGAATTAGAAAAAGCACGGACGGAAGTGGAAAATAACCCAAGCCATAACATCACAACAAACATCAACACGCAAAAGCTTAATTCCAAAGAGCCAAACTAGAAGCTAGAAGAAAGAGCTGGAAAGAGAAAACAGAATCCTTAAATTTTGAAAAGGATGGAAGAAAACTGTGGAAACTGGTCAAACAACTAAATGATGAGGGAACAGGAAGAAGCACAAATATAACACTCGTACAGAATGGCAAAATGATTACAGGAAAGCAAGCAGTAGATAATTTCGCTAGGATATTTGCTCAAGACTGCAATATTGAAATTAGTCCAGAGAAACAGCATACAGTGCGGAGCGACCAAAAAAGTAAATTGGAACATGCTCAGACTAGAATCAGTGATGAAAACAGCGCAGATGAAATTATGGATACATTGTTCACATATAGTGAATTGGAATTAGCAGTCTCTAAACTAAAGATAAATAAGTCCCCAGGTATTGATGAAATATCAAATGAAATGATAAAGAATCTAGGAACAACAGCCAGAAGGAAACTATTGGACATCCTAAATATTAGCTGGACTACTGGGAAAATACCACAAATCTGGAGAGAATCAATTATGGTCCCTTTGCTTAAACCTGGAAAATATGGAACAGCACCAACTAGCTACAGACCAATTAGTCTTACAAGTTGCCTGTGTAAAACAATGGAGCGCATCATAAACCTAAGACTAAAATTTCACCTGGAAAGTAGAAAATTCCTTGCACTACAGCAGGCAGGTTTCACGCAATGCTACTCCACAGAGGATCAAACCACATACCTCTCACAGGAAATTGAGGATGCTTTCCAAGACAAAAAATCAGTTTTAGTGGCATGGATTGATTTACAGAAGGCCTTTGATAAAGATTGGAAAGAAGGATTGCTTCAAAAAATTAGAAACTACAAGATATGTGGAAATATGTATAGATGGACGAAAGCCTTTCTTCACAATAGAAGAGCCAGAGTACAAGTAAATGGCAAAAAAAGTAGGAAAGTATTACTACGTAATGGAGTGCCTCAAGGAGGAGTTCTATCACCCACTCTTTTTCTCATATTTATCAATGATCTAATTGAAGAAATACCCTGTGGAACTAAGGCAGCACTATATGCAGATGACTTGGTTCTATGGTGCACACATGAGAGCGCCATGGTTGCCACAAAAATGCTTCAGAGAGCCATGGACATTTTGATTAATTGGGCTGACAAATGGTGTGTAAGTATCAATATAGAGAAGTCAGCAACAACCCTTTTTACACTTTCACCAAAACAAAGAGCAGGAAACATCTATGTAAATAAAACTATCTTAAAGGTAGATGACCAACCCACATATCTTGGTGTAACATATTATGCCAAAATGACATGAAAACATCATATCAGCAAAGCAGAAACAAAGGCTAGAAGGAAGATAGCTATACTAAGAAAACTGAGTGGGACAACTTGGGGAGCTAATGAAAGAATTCTAAAAAATGTATACCAACAAGCCATTCGACCACACTTGGAATATGGTTCTACAGCATGGAGTTCATCATCAAACACTACACTACAAAACCTAGAGTACAGAACCAAGCACTTAGAATCATTACAGGCGCAATGAGATCCACACCAATCATAGAAATGCAGAATATCGAAGGGATGCAGTCATTGAAAGAGCGTAGAGATACTAAAATTATAATTCATGGAGTAAAGTTTCTTTCCCACCATTGTCACCCAATGAAGGAAAGATTCCAGAATCTGTCACAAGGACGGCTTAAAAGAAGCAGCTTCATACACCAGGCCAAGCATCTACGTAGATAGGTATCGGATCTGCCAGAGGTAACAATACCACTGACATCTCAACCAGATCACACCCCATGGGAAAAACGGACATGTCTACCAGTGACCATCCAAACAACAGTAGCAGGTGTGCATGGGGATGAACATCAGAATAATCTGCAGAAAAGAGTAGCAGCTCTCAGTTTCCTTGATGATGTTTACCCAAGTGATCTATGGACCAGAGTATATACAGAAGGATCAGCACAGAATGCAGTAAAAAATGGAGGAAGTGTATATGTAGAATACCCAGATGGCACCACTGATACCACTTGTATACCAACAGGGAATAACTGCAACAACTATGAATCTGAAGTCAAAGCTATTTATACAGCTACAGAGAAACTGTTAACATTGGACAGGACCTCACACCCTATTGTAATACTTACAGATGCAAGGTCAGTACTAGAGGCATTACAATCCAATAAACTTCCAGAGTTAAAAGAGGTATTGTCCATAGTACAAAATAGGTGTAGAGTTATACTGCAATGGATTCCATCACACAGTGGAATAGCAGGAAATGAGAGAGCTGATCAACTCGCCAAGGAAGGTGCTAACATGCAGCAACCGGATGTACCAATCAGCTATCACCAAAAGAAATCCATGATAAAGGCACAACGAAAGCCTAACTTACCTCCACGGGATGACTACCACCTACTTAACAGACACGAATAGGTCATCATATTTCGACTGAGAACTGGACACAATAGACTAAACAGCCATATGTATACAAAATTTAAAATTGGCACAACAGCAAAGTGTAATTGTGGACAAGTCAACCAGACTTCAGAACATATCCTTCAAGAATGTGCAAACTATGACACATTAAGATGCACATACTGGCCTTCTGATACACCAATGAATGTTAAACTTTATGGTACAAAACAAGAAATGGAAAACACTGTCCAATTTATACAAGAAACAACACTGCAGATATAGACATTATTAGCGAATGAAAGAAGAAGAAGAAGAAGAGTATATAAAGATGTGTCAACAGAGAATACATACATAATACACAAACAATGTTAAGGATACAATCAACATATCAATGAGGAAATTCTGTCATAATTCCAAGGATATCTTTTGATCTGTAAAGTACAAAACGCACATTGGGTGATAAACCATTGTGACGAAGAGCAGATACAGTCTTTACCTGGTCACAAATGTTGTTCGTCCATCACAAGTGATGATGACCATTTGTTACCTCCACTTTAAAAAATTCAATTTTAGTTATGTCCTTGATTATGAGTTCGTAGATGGCTAATGAGCCCTTTTTCGAGCTGTAAATGTCCTTGGACAGTTCGGACATGGAATGACGACAGTAGATGGATCTTGGTCTAAATGTGACTTTCTAGCTGCTCTCCGCTGTTGAGCTGCTGAATTTGTCCTCTTTTCACAAGATGATGCGCTCTTATTGATTTTAGAACGCCATGTAGATCTATTTTGTGCAAGTTCTTCCCATGTATCGTGGTCTATTTCAAAGGCTTTTAGTGATGAGGTTCTTTAACGAGTCTTTGTAGGCTTCTTTTGGCCACCTCGAGATTGTGTGCCCTTCTCCAGCTCACCATAGAGAAGTATCTTTGGCAGACAATGGTCTGGCATATGCACCAAATGACCTGCCCAACGAATTTGTGTCTGCATCAGGATTGTGTCAATGCTGGGGATACCAGCTCTATCGAGGACAGTGGTATCTGGAATCTTGTCTTGCCATCTGATGTTCATAACATTTCTGAGACAATTTGTATGAAAATGGTTGAGTTTTTTCACATGACGTCTATACACAGTCCATGTTTCACTAGCGTATAACAGCACTGGAAGTACCACTGCTCTGTAAACTTTCAGCTTAGTCTGTAGGTTAATGCCACTTCTACGCCAAATATTTGCATACAATCTGTCGAAAGTACTGCTTGCTTTGGCGATCCTTGTATACACTTCATCATCAACATTGGCATTTTGTGATAACGTACTGCCTAGATATGTGAATCTATTCACAACTTTCAGTGCTACACCATTTACCTTTATGCAGGGTTAGAGATAGCTTTTGCCAAGTGTTGGTTGTAACATGACTTCTGTTTTCTCTGTGTTAATGGTAAGCCCAAAGTTGGCACAGGCTTTGGAGAATCTGTCTATAATACATTGTAGATCAGTCTCAGTGTTGGAATTTAGGGCACATAAAATAGAAGATCCCTGATTGTGTGTGATTTAACTTTGGTTTTTGCTCGGAGCCGCCGAAGGTTGAACAATTTTCCGTCTATGCGATAGGTGATGTTTACTCCCAGGTCTAGATCTCTGAAAGCATCATCCAACATAGCAGAGAACATGATGCTAAATAGGATAGGTGCTAATACACATCCTTGTTTTACTCCATTTGAGACAGGAAACGTTTCAGATAACTCTCCATCATCCTGAACTCTAGCTTGCATTCCATCATGCAATTGCTGCACCATTGAGATAAATTTCTGTGGGGATCCATACTTGGCCAGAATCTTCCACAGCACATCTCTACTTACTGTGTCAAATGCTTTTGTCAAGTCTATGAATGATGTGTACAGGTCACAGTGTTGTTCTTGACGTTTTTCTTGAAGCTGGTCACAGATAGGAAGACTGTCACAGGCTAGGGAAGTCCACGCGAATTAAAGGCAAGCTAAAATTGGATGTACTGGGCCAAAAGATGCACATAATATAGCATCACTGTAAAACTAGAAATATAAAAATATTCATGATCTCTGACTCAAATCACATGAAAACTCTGGCTGATTATTTGGTAGCAAACAAGAGTAGAAGAAGAAGAAGAAGAAGATGCATTCTAGCGTTAATTATGTTTTCATTGTGTGCACAGAGATAGTGAGTTTTATTTGACAGTACTTCTAAAGGAAAGAATAATATTAAATGAAAACACATTTGATAGTAAGAGACATTGGGTCTATATTTTCCAGGTGGATGAATGATGAAATGTTGGAACTGTTCACCCCTAAACTTATTGGAGAGAAACCAAACACGTATACATATACTAAACAGATGGCTGAATATGTGCTGGTTACAGAAGGGGCTGATCTTCCCTTGGCTATAATCAGACCATCCATTGTTGGGGCTGCTTGGAAGGAGCCCTTTCCAGTAAGCATTATTTTTCTTTTTTAAATGATTTTTTTTTTAGAAATTCAAATTTCAATTCCCCATAGAACACAATGTCTTCAATAAATCTTTTCCATCCTTAGTCAGTGGTGAATTTCTGAATTGAGGGTAATACACTCCAGACATCTCCATTGACGTTCTGTGTCTTTCAGCAGATGGGGAAGGGATGTATACTGATAGTTTTGTTGATTGTATATCTTTCTCATCCTACCCCTTAATTGTCCTCCTCTGTTATCTTGTAGAGTCCTCATGTGAAGTTTGGTGAAACTTACCAGTGGTCTACCAGACAAACCACCATGCTACATTATACTTCTAGTAGATGAAATGACAATATAGTGAGGCTGTTCTTCCAGTGAAAATTCCTCCAACATTCATATGTTTCATGTTCTGTTTAATGCATGCATTGTTTCAATTTATTTTGTATTCTATCAAATGAACCCATGGATTATGAAGAGATGCAGGCCAGTGGGCATTGCACCTTTGTCCTTTCATGACATGACTTCTAGGTGGTGGGGAATGCCAGATGTACTATCACTGCAGACAGGTTAACAGATCTGATAGTAGAATGATTTAATTATTGGTTCAGAAGTACGCCCCAGACAGGATATTTTCAGGAGATGATGATACTGAAATACTGCTGCAACAGAATTATTTAAAACGGAAATACGAAAAATGGAATACCTCCATTTGGGGATGAAACATGCATCCATAAACCCAAAACACAACTATGTCATTGAGACAAAGAACTTTATTGTCAGAAAGCAGAAAGGTTGTGGTTTGTCAAGAGCTGCCTGCTCACAGTTAAAGGAATTACTCTGGGAGATGAAGTATAAAGGAATTACTTCATCTCCAAGAGTAATTCCAAATTTTTTCAATCTCTTAATAACAATCCAGTTCATTATATATGTTCCATCATTAGGAACCATCTAATTCCATTATTTTTTTCATACTTTATTTCTGCTATTACTGCCACCTAATTCAAATATGTCTGAGCCATTGGCCTATATAAAATAGTGACACAATGCACTTCAATTCTTGCTGGAAATTCATTAAGACAATAGTCTTGCTACATTCTACAAGATATATCTAGCAGGAGCTTGAGAATAAATGCTAGTAATCTCTGCTATTCATTTTTTGGATGAGTGGGGTAAAGATTTTATGGATGAGTGGGAGAGTGGGGTTGAGATTTTTTGGAAGAGTGGCTGATTAGGGTTAAGATTTTGTGGGTGAGTGGGGTTATGACTTGTGAGTGAGTGGGGTTAAAATGTTCTGGATGAGTGGTTGATTGGGGTTAAGATTTTGTGAAGGAGCAGGGTTAAGATTTTGTGAGTGAGAGGGTTAAGATTTTTTGGATGAGTGGATGAGTGAAGTTAATATTTTTTGGATGAGTGGATTAGTGGGATTGAGATTTCTTGGGTGAGTCAGGTTAAGATTTCTTGGGTGAATGGGGTTGAGATTTTTTTTGTGTGAGTGGGGTTGACATTTTTGTGGATAAGTGTCTGAGTGGGGTTGAGATTTTTTGTGGATGAGTGTGTGAGTGGGGTTGAGATTTTTGTGGATGAGTGTGTCAGTGCAGTTGAGATTTTTTGTGGATGAGTGTGTGAGTGGGGTTGAGATTGTTTGTGTGAATATATTGAAAACAAAAATACATGTATCCTTGGGCTTTTGAAATACCAAAGTTGAATATGTAGCTTTCTCACCACTCCCCCTCCCCCCACACAATCCCCATTTTTTTGGTGCCCACTTAATTCATGACTACTACTCAGGGTTAGACTAAACAGAGAAGCATCCACATAATCTCACTTAATCAGCCAATTCCAGCTCTGTGGCTTGAAGTCACTTTTCTGTGGCCCTCTCAGGCAAGTCCATCACTTTCAATTGTCCATATTCTATTTATATATTTAAACACAAGTCGGAAGAAATAATTGCAGAAGAACAAGCTGGCTTCAGAGCAAACGGAAGCACAGTTGAACAAATATTTAACATCCAAATACTAATCGAAAAACATATTCAGCACTAACGTGATCTATACCACAGCTTCATTGACTTTACAAAGGCCTTTGACCGTGTTTAGCATGATGGTTTGTGGCACATACTGAGGCAATTTAATTTTAACACCACAATTATAGACATTATTGAAGCTCTGTACAAAAATGCAAATAGTGCTGTCAAACAATACAATTGGAGAGTTCTTCAAAACAAATGTGGGAGTTCAACAGGGATGCATAATGTCCCCAGTACTTTTCAACATATACTTAGAGCACATCATAAAAGAGACATTACATGATTACAACACGTCTATATTGATCGGAGGTCACCCTATTTGCAACTTGCGATTCGCTGATGATATTGATCTTATAGCTGGGTCAGAACAAGCATTGCAAGAGTTAACTGCAAAGTTGGAAAAAGTTACCAGCAAGTACGGAATGGAAATCAATACAGATAAGAGCAAAATCTTGATTAACAGCAGAGACACAGAAAATCAGACTAGTATCATGATGAATGGACATAAGCTTGAGGTGGTGTGTGGTAAATAAATACCTCGGATCCAGTATATGCAGCGATGGTAAATGCAAAGCAGAACTTAAAAATAAGGCTGGAGATGGCTTTAGCATCCTTGTCAAGGCTAACAGTGATTTGGAAAAGCAACATCAGTGTTGGAGTGAAAATCAAACTGTATAAGTCGCTGGTGCTTTCTGTTGTGCTGTATGGTTGTGAGAGTTGGACACTCACTGCGGACATGGAGAGAAGATTACAGGCTTTCGAGTACAAATGCTACAGAAGAATTCTACGAATTTCCTATAGGGAACATGAGACCAATGTGTATGTAAGAAATAAAGTAGAAATGTATGCAGGTGTTCAGGAGCCATTGCTTTCAATAGTGAAACGACGATAACTAGCATGGTTCGGACATGTATGCAGGCTTGATTCCTTGTCAAAAACAATACTGCAGGGAACTGTCGAGGGTGGAAGAAGCAGAGGAGGACAAATAAAGACATGTACAGACAACATCAAGGAATGGACAGGACAAGATATTGCCACACTCATCCGCATCGCTGAGGATAGAATTCACTGGAGGACTCTGTGTACTGAAGCATCCAATGTGGTACCCCTACAACCATGAAGGGTTATGGGTTTATTGATTGATTGATTCTATTTATGAACTTCCAGAAAAATTATGTTTCTTTTTGGGTGGAAGATGCTAGGTGCTATATAGCAATCATTCAGAGACACTGCTCTAGAGAATACTAAATATCCAGTATGGTAAATTTTTTAAATATTGGATTTATTGTAAATGTTGATGGACTCCCAAAAAACAAATCATAAATTCAATCTTCATACCAACATTGTGTTATCAATGTCAGACATGGACACCAACAAAACAACAAGAGAGGCAGCTTACTACATGTGAAATGAGATGTCTAAGAAAAGCAGCAAACAGAATAAGAAGAGGGCATATGAAGGATGAATATATTAGAAGATCTGTTCGAACAACATCTGTGGTCAAATATATTGAAAAACAGAGACTGAAATGATTCAGCCACTTAGTGAGAATGAACTCTTATTTCACCAGCACAAGAGCATACAAATTGAAAATAGAAACAGCAATATTCAGATGAGGACCTAACAGAAGGTGGATTGAATAAGTGACCAACATTCTGAGATGTCACAATATTATATATATGCATATCAACCGACCAAACATGCCATAGTCCGAAAACCAATCATCATTCAATCCTGTGTCATCTCACTGCAAAAGCAGAGAAAGGACAATAGATAGATAATAGATGTATGGCTAAACCTGGCTTCTCAATATAAATTAACCCTGCATTAGATGTGACCAGTAAAATCAAATATAAGTAGATCTGACTCAACAAGTTAAAGAAAGAAAAAATAATATTTTTAATTTACAGAAGCTGTGCAAAATGTACTCAATTGTGAACACTTTTTGTAAAAAAGTACTGATGCCCTTGTATTATTGCAAAATATTGCAAATATATTGTATTATTGGGGCCTGGGGGCAGCAAAAAAATAGTGACACTGTTACCTTCCATGCATGTCAAAAAGTACAACTAAGAAGTATTTAGGATGTGTTGGCTGTCTCATATCATAGAGGGTCAATGTGACCCAGAAACAGCGTTGAAGTTAATGTCAGACTGAAAGGCGCAGATATCACATCCAAGCTATAAAGCATGACATAGTGCAGTTCCATTCTCTGGGCTACATCCTACTAATCTACAGGAGTTTGAGAATGGATGAAGAAGAAAAGTAGTACTAAACAGTAGTATTTCTGAAAATGGAAACAATTCCAACTTTTTTGGGATTTATATTAATATTTCCTAAACATTGTCCAGATATGATATATAAATATTTGTTTGCCATATTGTCCTGAATACCAGATTTATGATGCACCAACCTGTCAGATATATATTTATTTATTTTAAATTGAATACTTTTACCAGGGCTGGATTGACAACTATAATGGTGCAAGTGGTCTGTACATTGCTGTAAGTTTTAAATGTATATGATAGTGTATTTTTCTTCTTCTTCTTCAGTGTTAATTCTCAAACTCCCGCTGGATCTCTCTTGTAGAAGGACAATGGTACTACTATATTTCCAGCAGGATGTAGTCCAGAGAATGGAAATGCTTTGTGTTGTCTTATTTTATTTGTACCAATGACCTGACACGTCTATCTTTGGCGGTGATAGTGTATTCAAATTTATGTGTACGTATGTAATAAAACACAGTGGAGATTAACAGAAATAACTATCTTCTGCATTCATTCTTAAACTCTTACAGATTAGCAGGGTGTAGTCTAGAAAAGAGAATGTGTTGTGTCATGGTTTATTTCTTTGCTGCAGTATCTGCACCTTTTAGTCTGGCACATCCATCTTCTGCATGGTTTCTGGGTTACTTTGACCCTATATGGGATGTGACGTCCAACTTCACCCTATAACCTCCTTGGTATTCTTATTCAACATGCTTGGAATCTAAATAGTTTTGTTATCCTTTTCTTTCCTTTCAAGCACTGGCAACATACAGATGGGAAATATATATTTATATTGCCAACAATTTTTTTTTAACATGGCACACTGGCAACAAGCCACAAAGACAAACACTGTTTTGACAAAACTTGTCTGATGATGTAGACATCTAGTGAACACAAGAAAGAAATATTGAGAGAGAGATTCTCATCCTCTCCATGCCCTATTTTAATGCTGCTGACACCTTTCTGTCTTTCCAGATGATATGTGGACTGTTCAATAGGTTTCCTGACTGATTTATTCCCCATAAAACTACCGGTATTACACTTCCAAACTAGTTGGTTCTATCTCCTTCATGGTAGTCCCCTTGTGATTGTATACACTATTCCAGCACTCCTGATCCTAAAGGAATCACTAGTGATAGACACTTTTCAGAATAGGCCTCATTCTATTCTGACAAATTGTGTTGTCTTGAATCTCCTCAATATCATCGAATCAGTATCATTCATTGTTTTCTTAAGTTGTGGAAATAAGGAAAAGTCACACAGAGCAAGATTGAGTGAGTATCGAGGTTAGGGGGAATGGAATGTTGTGTTTCCATGAAGCAAGACTGAGTATGGAGGTTGTGGAAGCAAGAAAAAGTCACACAGAGCAAGATTGAGTGAGTATGGAGGTTGTGGGAGGAATGGAACATTGTGTTTCCACTGACCAAGATTGAGTGAGTATGGAAGTTGTAGAATCAATGTAATATTGTGGTTCATCAAAAATTCATTATGGTGACAGACTTGTCTACATGAGCATTGTCATGCACAACCCAATTGCCTGTGTATGACTTCTCCTGGTGATATCAGCACACAGTGTCGCATCGCAGAGGCATTTCAGGACTGTTTTGTAGAATTTTGCATTGATGCTCTGTCTTCTATGGATGTATTCATGATGATTACAGTTGCCATGATCTCATCAGTGTGAGTGATGAATGGTCTGTCTTGCATCATTGAAAATCATATATTGCAACTTGCGTTTCGCTGATGATATTGATCTTATAGCTGGGTCAGAACAATCATTGCAAGAATTAACATCAAAGTTAGAAAAAGTTACCAGCAAGTACGGAATGGAAATCAATTCAGATAAGAGCAAAATTTTGGTAAACAGCAGAGACACAGAAAACCAGACTAATATCATGATGAATGGACACAAGCTTGAAGAGGTGAATACCTTCAAATACCTCGGATCCAGTATATGCAGCGATGGTAAATGCAAAGCAGAACTAAAAATAAGGCTGGAGATGGCTTTAGCGTCATTGTCAAGGCTAACTGTGATTTGGAAAAGCAACATCAGTGTTGGAGTGAAAATCAAACTGTATAGGTCGCTGGTGCTTTCTGTTGTGTTGTATGGTTGTGAGAGTTGGACACTCACTGCGGACATGGAGAGAAGATTACAGGCTTTCGAGTATAAATGCTACAGAAGAATTCTACGAATTTCCTATAGGAACATAAGACCAATGTGTACGTAAGAAATAAAGTAGAGATGTGTGCAGGTGTCCAGGAGCCATTGCTTTCAATAGTGAAACGACGAAAACTAGCATGGTTCGGACATGTATGCAGGCACGATTCCTTGTCAAAAACAATACTGCAGGGAACTGTCGAGGGTGGAAGAAGCAGAGGAGGACAAATAAAGACATGTACAGACAACATCAAGGAATGGACAGGACAAGATATTGCCACACTCATCCGCATCGCTGAGGATAGAATTCACTGGAGGACTCTGTGTACTGAAGCATCCAATGTGGTACCCCTACAACCATGAAGGGTTATGGGTTTATTGATTGATTGATTCTATTTATGAACTTCCAGAAAAATTATGTTTCTTTTTGGGTGGAAGATGCTAGGTGCTATATAGCAATCATTCAGAGACACTGCTCTAGAGAATACTAAATATCCAGTATGGTAAATTTTTTAAATATTGGATTTATTGTAAATGTTGATGGACTCCCAAAAAACAAATCATAAATTCAATCTTCATACCAACATTGTGTTATCAATGTCAGACATGGACACCAACAAAACAACAAGAGAGGCAGCTTACTACATGTGATATTTCCACACTCATCCGCATCGCTGAGGATAGAATTCGCTGGAGGACTCTGTGTGCTGAAGCATCCAATGTGGTACCCCTACGACCCTGAAGGGTTATGGGTTTATTGATTGATTGATATCCACTTTTGAAATTGGAATACCACTCAAATGTTGTACAGTTACTTAGACAAGACACTTTGAAAATTGAAAAAACATTTTGAAAGTTTCAGAACCAGTTTTAAAAAAATTGAACATAGCCAAAAGTAGAGATCAATGCATAAATGTTATTGAAGGCTAATGTCCATTTTTGAAATGTGACGAGATAAACTAGATCACTTTAGCTTATAGAATACCACATAGTGCATGAGTGAAGTTATGTACATACATTGACACATGGATGCAGATACACCTAGAGAATAACAACGCTCTAAGTATTTTGAAATTCTTGGGAGAAATAAATTGAGGAATTTATTGAACAGTTCTCATATTATTTTTTCTTAAAAATACCAGATATTATAGATATGAAAATTATAATATAATTTTACTGTTATATGTGTGTTTGTCCATCATGAGTTATTAACAATGACGGTTCTATGATTCCTGGGGGACAAGAGCGATTAAGGAAGTATTTAAGGTGTGTGTAACTAGCATGCTATGGGTATCATCAGCATGCATACTCTTTGCCATGTGCTGGGAGAGACAGAGTACCTATGGGTTTGTGCAGAATGTGTCAACATCGATTCTGAAAACTAAAACTAAGCTAAACATTTTATTCTTATTGTTGTGTTATACGAAAGAGTTTTATTGTCCTGTCCCAAGTGGATGATAGTACTGATACACGCATTCTATTAAGCATAGGAGTTTTACCACAAACTCTACTGCAAAATATGGGAAAGCAGTACATTGCTGGAGGAATGGAAAAAATCATTATATATACCCACCAAAAAAGGCGACCTTTAGATTTGCTCAAATTACCGAACTATAGCCTTATATGTCAAGCAAGTAAAATAATGCTAAACATCGTAATACAAAGATTCAAAATATACAAAAATTAGAGATGGAGATAAACAAAACACAGGCTGGTTTCAGATCGGGCAGAGGAAAGAGATCACATTCTTAACATGACACTTATCATAGAAAAGTGTATGGAATTCCTAACTGACCTGCACATGTGCTTCAAAAGCAATTGACTGTGTCCAACACCAGAAACTATGGGAGATAATGAACACCATGAGTTTCCCAAGACATCTGACTAATCTAATAGAAGAACTTTACCAAGATCAAAAGGTTACAGTGAAGTTAGAGGGCGATCTCTCAGAGTGGTTTGAGGTACAGAGTGGAGTAATGCAGGGATGCACACTCTCCCCATACCTGTTCAACATCTACACAGAAAATATAATGAGAAATGTGACATACACAATTTTGACTACCATGCTTTAAACATCGGTGGTTTTGAAATCCCTGAACTTCGCTACGCAAATGACACTGGGCTTCTTTCAGATGATATAAAGGGATTGGAACAACTAATCAAGAACACAAAGAAATACAGCGAATCACAAAACATATTTGAATGCGCAAAAAACAAAAATGATGTCAACAGATATAACAAAATAATAACAAAAAATCAGAATAGACGATACCGAGATAGAGTGTGTGGATAAATATGAATACTTAGGAGCAAACATCAATGGTGCAGAAGCTGTATGACAGAGATAAGGAAAAGATTGGCAATGGCGTATTGTAAAATAACACCTGTTGAAAAACATATGGAAAAACAACATAATAGAAACGAAACTACCGGTACTAATGCTACGAATTTTTATTTTTCCAGTTGCAGCATACGGCTGTGAAGCATGGACCATAAGTAAAACAGAGGAAAATAAGATCAACGTCTTTAAGATGAAATGCTACAGAAAATTACTTAGAATATCATGGAAGGGGAAAAAAAGGAGAAACTCAGATATTATAAACACATTGAAGATTCCAGAGTGTGGGTTAATAAACACAACAGCAAAAAGAAAACCACACTTGTCTGGTCATATAAAGAGACACAACTATTTAGAAAGACAAATAATGTAGGGCAGAGTACCTGGGAGGTGGAGGAAAGGCAGACCAAGAAGGTGATGGACTGATGACATTAAAGATAACACAAATACATTGTTGGAAAATGCAAGCCGCTTGACCTAAGACAGAGAAGGGTTCAGGGGGTTCCATGACAAAATAATCCCAGACAAAATATACCGGACAAAATATCCCCAAGACAAAATATCCCTAGACAAAATATACCTAGACAAAATATCCCAAGACAAAATATTCCCAGGACATAATATTCCCAAACAAAATATACCCAGACAAAATATTCCCAGGACATAATATTCCCAAACAAAATATACCCAGACAAAATATCCCAAGACAAAATATTCCCAGGACAAAATATTTCCAGACAAAAATATACCAGACAAAATATTCCAGACAAAATGTACAAAAAAAAATTTCCAGACAAAATATACCAGACAAAATTTTCCAGACAAAATATCCTTACATAGTCAAACATTAGGAAAAAAGTTATAGTAATAGTAACATAGAAAAATTGGTGAAGTAATTTATGACAATCTCCTAGGAGATATGGTATGTTTTATGCAAACATAAGATGTAAACATAGTATGACATCTTGTATACAACCATACTATGGAGAGATATGGAGTGACTAAGGTTTTGAAAATAACACCTTTATTGTTAAAATTATTGTGTTTCCACAAACTATAAAAGTAAAATAACAAACATAGGCTGGATTCAAAAGTGTCACTAGATTAAGTGAGTCTCCTATGTAAACATACTACCTTGATATTTGTGTTGTCAGTGCATACCTCTAAGATAGTCAAAATGAGGGTCTCAGGTAATGCAAAACAATAAAATTGGGAAGTAATGGAAATTCAGCTCCATTTTCAATAGTTACTGATTTTGAATTAGCTGCAATTAAAGCTTTTGAATATGCATTTCCACAAGCTCAAGTATCAGGGTGTTATTTTCACTTTGGACAGAACGTTTGGTGAAAACTACAGTCTCAGGGTAAAACGGCGCTGTACATCTCTGATGAAAATGATTCAGTCAAAGTCAAACAACTGATGGCTTTAGCATTCGTACCAGAAACAGATGTCATTACTGTTTTTGAAAAACTCACCAGCATTGATAGTTTTTCAGATCTGGATTTCCTCATCGATTACTTCGAAGATTTCTACATTAAACGGATTCTCCGGGGTTGCCGTTTGCAGCCTCAATTTCCAGTGATCTTTTGGAATCAACACAATCGTGTCATGAATAAACTGCCAAGAAGCAACAACGCTGTTGAGGATTGGCACAATGCATTTAACTCAATATTTAATGTATCTCATCCAACAGCAGCAAGATTTGCCTGGAAGTTACAGCAACAACAGCATACATCTGCACTGCTCAGAAGTCTGATTGCCACTGGTCAACCAACAACAAAGAAATGAAAATTTTACCAACATGTTGATGATGCTATTAAAACAATGGTTGAACGGTATAATCCAGCAGAACCTATCAACTTGAAAAACAGCACTTGTTTGGAACATTAATGTTGTATAGTTAACTCAATCAAAGAACTTCATTTCATGTCTATCATTTATGAGACAATTCACATCATTTGAAGATTTTATTATAATTATTTACTAGCTATATTGTTCACTAGTGTTTATTACAGTTTGTATGAAATATTTAATATATTCATATCATCATCAGGTGCCATGCCGGCTGGCGTAGGCGGTCATAGCTCTCCACAGCTCTCTGTCCACAGTATTATGTATCAAAGTAGTTGTTGTTTCCCTGCTGTGCCAGGTTGTCAAACTGTCTAATATTTTCTCACGTTGTCGCCCTCTGTCTCTGCTGCCTTCAATTTTGCCTGTTGTGACTATGTTCTCTAAACCTGCCTGTCTCATGAAGTGGCCAAAAAAAGAAGATTGCCTTTTTCTTATATTGTTGATTAAGGTCCGCTTCACATTTGACTCCCTCAACACCTCTACATTAGTTTTTCTGGCAGTCCATGGTATTCTCAGCATTCTTCTGTAGAACCACATCTCTGTTACCTCTAATCTCCCACTTTCCAGTCTGTTTATTGTCCAAGCCTCACACCCATATGTTAGTATAGGGGTTATAGGGCCTATAGCACTGCAGAACTCTCTTTCTCACCTATAATATTTAATATATTACCTTTGCATTTGGTCTTTGGGATATTTGTTTCTGGAATATTTTGTTCGGTTATCGTTGAGGAAGTTCATTGGGAAAATGATGTTCTGGAGAGAATACGCCACATGACCGGAATTTAAACTTTTGTTTTTGTTTCAAGGCCAGGTATGTTGCCTCAGTTGCACTATATGCATATTTTTTCGGAATGTCTTTTAACTATTCATCATTTCCTTGGTCTTTCTCTGATGAGCCTGGTAGCCTTTGATAGTGAGCTTGATTACTATCACCAGGTTACAATATGCCATGTCTGAAACCAGGTCCAGACCAAAAAAATCCAGGTCATGATTTCTCACCTGACACGACCGCTTCTCCAGTCGACCAACTGTAAATGGGTACCTGACACTAGTTAGGGGAGGTAAAGATAGCAAGGAAAGGAACTGGCCACCCTACCTAATAGTTGCTGCGGCTTAGTACATGAAGAGTTATTTTCATCCCCAACGGCATGTTGCTGCCATGGGATCTACCTTTGCCTCTGTCTCTGTAACCTGATTGTGTTTCATTATATTCACTTTTGGGGAGTTAGTATATTCCATTCTCATAAGATGTCGGTTGCTGATCCAGTGGTCCATGAGCTCATGCCCTTTGACCCAAACATAAGATGTCCAAGCAATTGTATTTGCTGTTTCTCGGTATATTCAAAGCATCATATAATGCCTACCCAATGTCTTGTCATAATTTCATAACCTAGTAACACCGACAGCTTTTCTCAAGCATGTTAAATGACATGTTATTAGCTTTCTCTTATGGGAAGATGTCAGTGTCTATGTCTGGCATTGGTAACAGAGTGTTGGTAGAAAAATACACCACTTTATAATTTGCGGTTTAACTTTGATCTTGATCATTGGATATTGGAGTAAGTGTAACAGCTTATAAGTCACTATGTTTAGCTTTTGACATTTTCCTTCTGTGCAGTCTGGTTATTAAATAATACTGTGGTAATGTATGTTCTTTTGTTCTACTGTGATAATGCATGTTCTTTTGTTCTACTGTGGTTATGTTCTTTTGCCTACATGCAATATTCACTGTGCTATCTAGAAATGAGTAAATTCAGATGTTGTTAAAAGACATATGTAATCAGAATAACATGATAATTGCATAGAATGAGATGGGAATCACATATCATAAGGCTAAGAACATATCCAAAGATATAAAAAGTGGAAAATTCTTTTCTGTGGCCTATTCACCCAAGGATGTTTAAATTTTCTATGAGACCCACAGAAGTGAATTGGGACACTCTAAAATTTCAATGTCTTTTTGTTAATTTTGCAGGTTGGACGTGGCCTCTTACGTTACATGAAGGGAGAATCAAAGGCCATAGCTGATATTGTGCCTGTGGATATCCCAGTGAATATGATGATAGTTGTTGCTTGGTACACAGCTGTTGTAAAGCCAAAGAGTGTTCTCATTTACCATGCAACAACTGGTCACTCCAATTCAATTACTTGGGGAGATATGAGTAAGACTTCATGTTTGAACTCCATGAAATGTGTTGTTTATCTCTGTTAGATGTTATATATCTTCTTATAGCTCATGCCGGGATTCAAAGGGTTCCGCATTGCTCTCGTGCAGACCCTGGGTTAGCAGATAACTAAGATCCTGAAAGTACCTCCTTGTGGTGCACATCGAGGATACTTTATACATTTCTAATATTAGCACCTAAAGAGCTGCTGTGGATAACAATCATGTTTTCAAACTGTGCAACATTTATTGCTTTTGGACATATTTTACTCCATTTTTGCAGTACTAATTACCTACAGGCTTAATAAAACCAGTTAGCATTTTTGAATCACATTTATTATTGTGCATACAGAAACCTCATTTTCCTTTATATAAATTTCATTCATTTTCCTTTTGCGCTGAATTTAGCGCATAGGGCAGAGGTCAGATCTCTCCAATTCTGTCTGTTCAAAGCTATTCTGTGCAGTTCTTGAATAGTATGAATGTTGGTTGTTTTACTTTCTCTAATTATTGTTCTTCTGAGTGTTTCTTTTGGTCTGCCCCTTGCTCTTTTGCCTGTAGGTATCCATTCAAGAGATTGGTGGTGTATTCTGTCGATGTCTACGCGTAGGACATGCCCGATGTAGGACCAACGGCGTTTTCTGATAACATCTGTGATGAAATTTTGATGTGTCTCTTCTCTGATTTTATCATTCGATTTGAATTCACTCCAATGGGTGTTAGTTATCCTACGAAGACAATTATATTATATAAATAGTAGATAGTATTTTACTTTCATGCAAACAATTTTTAGGAAGCCAATAAAATTCAAATAAAATAAATCGATTCTGATTACGACAAACTTTTAAACTATTGAAATTAAATTTAAATTAGTGAATTAAAATGATTTAGTGTGGCAACACTGATTAAAAATTAAAATACACCATCTAAACCAATCAAATTTTGTCTCTGAATACACACCCCCCTGACACGTGTTACGCTGAGAAATTTCATACATTCTGTTGATATTAACACTAACACTAAACTTTTCTATGGGCCTAGTAGGGTACTATGATTGTAGTCTAACCCCTGTTGTGACAATTAGTACTTGTGTGATTATTTCCCTTGCCTATGTTTATCTACTTACAATTTTTATTGCTGCGTGTTTCCTGTTAAAGAGTTAACCCCAAAATACGTAGGTATGCACTAATTAGAAAAAAGAATGAAAACAGGGTTTGAACTGCGATCATAGTACTCCTAATAGTACTGGTATGTTTTTCTTGGGGGGGGGGGGGGTTGTACGTGTTAAATTGCAGTAAAAATAATTAGCAATTATTACAAATATGGATATTTTTATAAGAATATGAATATAAGTTTTTTTTAAATACGCATTTATCCCAGAAAAGTTGACATGTGAAATACACAAAATCAAAATGGCATAGTATGAAAGTATGTGTTAACTTTAATCACAGCAGATTAAAAATATGCAATCCCGCCTGCCACCGAATTCTCTTTTTGTGAATTTGCATTATTTTTCATGGATGTTTGGAAAATGCTATAACTTTTTGTTTTTAGAGATTTTAAAATAATTTTTGGTACATATAATAAATAATTGAATACTGTATATATTGGCGTAAGTTTTGTTTGTGTATGTGTGATACAAGAGGCATGAGAAGGTTGTAAAGATGGGATAAGGGGAAATCTGGAAAAAAAACCAGTAAAAGAAAATTTCTCACCTTTATTGTCTAATGGGGCAACCCTGATAACATTACACACCTAAGTCTATTGTATTTATGTTGTTTCATAACCAAACTAACACAATATAACTGGGGAAATAAATCAAACATGTAGATGTACCTTACTTGTGCTATCCCAAAATATGGGTCTACCGTCACATCTTTTATCAAATCTGTGCAGATAGAAAGTTTTTTAATTTTGTATCATCACTGACTACCAGTTCAGCCCTGGATAAAAAATGGCTACCATTAGTTTGTTAGATTACCTACAAGTTATAAAGATGCAGTATGAATTTTACAATTGTTAGTACTGCAAGCTACCCACTGAGAGGCACACTCGTACAACTCTCCTAAATACTCCCCCACCTTATTTCTTGTCATTGCTATATAATTGAAGTAATCCATAATTAAAAGAAGATAACACATTTTCCCTCCCATTTATATCCCGTATTTCGTTCTGCATTTCTGAAAAAAGGGAGACACATATTTTGGGATAGGATCAACTTACCTTGTCGAAACTATTGTTCTCTAGACTTAGACAGTGTTACCTGTAGTCGACATCAATACATTCTCATTAGGTCCATACTTGTACTTCATAACGAAGCCAATTTGTTACCATATCTACTTTGAAAACAAACGTAATTCCCAAGAATTCTTTGTCATCAGAACCACAATCCATAATGATTTTACATCAATATTGACAGCAATTATAAGCCGATTTATTCCGATCAGGACAGATGTCTAGACATTTAAGATTTATTGTCCAATATTCTCCTATTTTCCTAACACTGTGGCAGAATAGGAAGTAGAATACTACTTCTAACTATAATTCGCTGATTCACATGACATTAATGATCGTGTGATTTCACATCACTGAATAGTGTCATAGAAACTGCTGAGTACACTCAATACCAGCCATGTGTACTGGGGAAACTGTTGATGAGTGCACTTGACAAAGACGGACTAAAGGTTAAGTGGAAATGTGGTTTTAATATTCTGTTTGCTGCTTGTCCTTTGCAGAATGTTCCTTGACTGCTAATCTGTCCTGTTTCCTCAATGTCAGATTTATGAGGTCCTCAGTGTAGTGTCCATTGATGCTTTATACTATGCAGCCTCCTATTCGCTTTTATGAAACACATCCTTCAAAGATTTGTATTCCCAACTCATTCTTTTTTTTATGGGCCAAAATATAGTTAGCTTGTATTTTTTAACTATTTCAGAGCCCATCTTTCTCGCTTTTCAGGTATTTGCAGATGTTTGTGTATTAAGAAGTAATAAATGGAACTGCAGTAAAACTAATTATTTGTTGTTAAATATCTAGTCTAGTCCATTGGTTCTCATAGTGGATGTACCATCACACCTCCCCAGTGAGTGCTGGAGCTTTCTGGGGGAAAGGGGAATAGTGGATTCAGAAGCAATTAAGGGGAATTCAGGTGGTCTGTGGGTTGGTGGCTCCTTATAGAAAAAATTAATAATATATATTCAAAAATTAATTATTTTTGTGGTTTTGCTATATATTTTGTAGGCCTAATATATTCTATGGCGTTTTAATTATTACAATAAGATTCTTACTAATGTAATGCAATCTCTTAACATGTGTTCTGAATTTTTATATTTAAACCATTGTATGAAACTGTTCATAATGTTATTCGAGCATATACTTTACAATCTTTACATATGAGCTATGTTTCATCAAAATCAGTATAACAATAACTGTTTTCTTCTTCTTCATCTTTAGCATTCATTCTTAAACTTCCACTGGATCTCTCTTGTAGCAGGACAATAGTGTCCTACTAGATTTCCAGTGGGATGTAGTCCAGAGAATGGAAATATGTTGTGCCGCTGTTTTATTTACGCTAATGGTCTGACACATCCGTCTTCGGCTGTAACTTTGTTCAGTTCAAAATGAAGCACTTATTGGCCACTACTTTTTCAATAATTTAATGAAATAAGCAGTAATGTATCATTAGCTGCTATTTTGTCAAAAAATCAAACTGCTTGAACACTGAAAATGTTTATTGTAATTGGTGGGGAGGAGGGGGGTTACAACATTTATGTCTTGCATAGCAGGCGATGATCTGAAAAAGTTTAGGGACCTATGGCCTTGTCTATTTGTAATTTTACTATTATATTTATCTTTTACTCTCTGTCTGTATTTTTCTTGAGAAAGAATTTCTGTTGAAACACTGATTTAGAATGTTTTGTATGCTGTCATCTATATTTTTTCTTGTTTGTTAGTCTGATAGTCTGTTTTAGAACGGTAAAACTCACGACCTTGTGTTCTGCATAGCTACCTTATTTGTAGTGAAAAGACAGTACTCCATTTCAAAATTGTGTAAAACAGCAACAATCCTTTATTGCATTTCAAAAAGATTTTGTCATTAACAATAAATTGTAACATCATTTTTCACTACACCACTTGTGCAGCAAGAGTTTCTGGAAACTGTATTATATTGAATGTTTGAAACCTGTATTATTAGAAAGCAATGACAATCTAAGTTTACTGAACATAATTATTGCTTATAAAATCACTGCAAGCAAATAAATTTGACCTAAAATTTGGCAATTTTGAAATGTCACTGGTTATGACATTTATGCATTGGTAATTTTCTTAGATTATGGTCAATTTGAAAAGTGTATAAAAAATTAGGAGTTTTGCAATATTTTACCAAAAATTCTACTATAATCAATTTTCTTATCTGGCAACCATGTGCTACTAAATTATTATCAATAGAAAATATATCTGTATCATAACACAATGCACCAAACTATGTGACAGAACATTTCAGTAATATCATTTGTGTTCTGTTAACATGATAGACTAAATGGAATCATGTATTCAAGGAGTTAACTATTTTTGACCTGAATTATTTTCCTAGTTTCTATGGATTTATTTTTCTTTGAATTTTAAATAAATAAATGTCAACATTTTCAGAAATCAATACATGTTGTTCAATAAAACTTACAATATTATATATTACATGAAAGGTTAATGATGTACAACAAGATGAAATTCTTAGTAGGACACAATATTATATGATTAGTTATGCATGGGAGAAGTAGTGAGTGAAAGTCAACAAAAGAATGAGCAAATTACTCATAAAGAGATCTATTCATTGCCAAATAATAATAGTTTGTGATAACAGAAGCTCCCAAATTGTATTTTATAACATTATGAGAGATGAAAAATATAATGCAGCAGTTCTAAATTAATGACAAAATTAATGAAATTTACTCAGTGTACATTTAAAATGCATGTTGAATATGTTTTCTTATAACAATTTTCTATTAATATTTCATTAAATAATTACTATATATATATATATATATATATATATATATATATGTATGTGTGTGTGCGTGCGTGCGTGCGCGTGCGCCCGCCCTATTAAAATATTCATATATTATAAGCACTCTTTTATTCTGCAGCATTAAATATTTCAGAAAAAAGTACTATTTGACAATCTTTCAAGTGTCACATTTCCAATTGGATCACACTCTAATATCATTATTATATGAACAAAAATACATGAATATATTCATGATGGGTGATTAATAAAAATTTAAAATGTATGTAAATAAAATTCAGAACAAAGAACTAGTTGTATGAGATTAAAGGCAGGTCACTCTAGTCAGTTTTGGAGCTGTTTGCAATATGAACAAATAAAACATAAAATAGATACATGATTTTAAAATAAGAACACCCATATTGTTCTTCTGTCCCAAAAGTCCATTTTGTAGAAACGATGGGAGAGTCAATCTGAAGGAAATGAGATAATGGAAGAAATTATAGAACCTGAATAGATACGGTATAGGTAATTCACAACTTCAGTGTTCTGTTTGTTCTGGTGATTACAAACAATGAAATTCAAAAACATTTCAATTGTTTCTGCCAAGTTAATTTTACAGACTTAACTTATACTATCATGACATTTCTCATATATGGTGCTTAGAACATATTGTATGTTTTAGGGGACGTAGTAAATAGGTCCTTCAAGCATACTCCACTAGAAGGTTGTTTCAGGCGTCCAAATGTGGCTTTAGTCAGTAACAGGTGAGCATTGAACATACAATTATTACTTATTTCTGCTCAGGTAACGTGATGTCCATTTTTGTGTGTGCTATATTGAGTGTTTCTCAAGTAATGTTTCTATTTTGTGTTAAGTGCATTTAATCTCTGTACAAGGGATGTCACAGAGATAAATTCACATTGTGTCAAATGGGGAAATTGGGGGAATGTGGCAAAAGGAAAAACACAGTATAAATGGAAATAGATATAAACTGTTGTGTTAAAACAATATTCTAAGTGTAGGATGAGTACACAGACATAACTAATAAATCTTCATCAGGATGAAGAACAACAGACAGACACACTTGGAAACACAAATCATATCTTGCATTAATTTTCTTTTTTGACCTACCTCTATTTTGGTGCCCTGGCATCATGCCCTCTTTTATGATCTTTTCTAGTCTTATGTTTCATTTTATATTGCCAAAATATACCCGCTAGTAATTTTCTAGAGAGAATCTTTTTTGTATCCCACAAATATCCAGTTAAACAGTCACAAACTTGAAGAAGTTAACACCTTCAAATATCTCAGGTACCAAATATTTGATGATATAAACTTGGGAAATGAGATTAAGATAAGACTCGAGATGGTGATGGCTGCCATGGCAAAGTTGAGTATGATTTGGAGAAGTAAGATCCGTATTAGACTAAAGATCAAATTATTCAAATTGTTAGTGATAAGTATATTTTTATACAGGTATGAAAGTTGAATGCTCAACACAGACAAAAAAAATGATTAAGGCTTTTGAAAAAGTACCACAGACTTCTCTTAAGAATTAGTTATATAGCACACAAGACAAATATATTTGTCCAGACTTAAATAAACAAACTTGCAGGTTATCAAGAACCACTTTTGGCAATAGTGAAATGTTGTAAACTTGTTTGGTTTGGATATGTAATAAGACCACAACTCTCTAAAATTATTTTTTAAAGAACAGTTGAGGGTGGAAGGAGGACAGATAAAATCCTGGATTGATACATCAAGGAATGATCTGGGCATGATTTTTCTACACTTCTCTGAATCACTCAGGAAAGATCTGTTTGGAGGACATTTTGTGCTGATGTATCTAATGTGTTACCCTTACGGCCCTGACAGGCTATAGGTCTTTTTATTATATAAATTTTATTTAGCCAGTTGTCTTTTACTTTCAATTCTCTCAGGATGTTAATATTGTGATCTTTTTGGTCTATGGCATTATAGCATATTCATTCGGTATCTCCTTACCTCCAATTTTGAGTGGGTTGAAGTTGTATCTCTACAGGTCATTTCTTAAATTCCTAATGATATTCTATGCATAAATTTTGAATAAATATGGTGATAGCACAGATCAGGGGTGCAAAGGGAACACATTACTCTCGGCGGACCCAGGGTTAGCAGATAACCAAGATCCCAAATGTACCTCCTCGTGGTGCACCCTGGAAACAGAAATACCGTGCCCCTTTCTGATTCTGGCTAAATAATTTGGGAATCGTGTCCGAGAATGTTGAGGTAGCAGATGGAAAGGAATTTTACTGCATAAGAGACAAACAATATCTCTGACACCACCAGCACCAATGCATGCAGCCGCACTGTTGACACACAGTGATGCAAGTCAGTCCCGTCCGAACATTGGAGGGGTGGCCAATGAAAAAGGCACAAAAAAGGTAGATGCATGGCGTGAGACGTATAGTTTTCATACTGAGTACAATGAAAGGGCAGAACAGCGCCAAAGGGCAGTGTCAACTGCAAATAGAAAGTGAAAACGCTCCAAGGAAATCAGAACTACAAGCTCTGTTAGTTCGAGACGTGTTTCTAGTACCTGTGCTCCTTATGGGCAGAGACCCAGACTCAATCATGGGTGCCTGACAAAGCAAGAAGACCTGGCCTAACTCTAATGTTGAGCCTTCCTTTACCGGAAACATGCTCGTGAGGAGAAAGGGTTCCGTACCCGATGGGCTCAGGCACAAAAAGGGACAACAATGACAGCCCTGGCCCAACTCTACTGTAAAGTTTCCTATACCAGAAATACACTTGCAGAGAGAAAGGGTTCAGTACCCGATGGGTTCAGGCACTATTGGGACAAGCTCGCTCAGCTCGAGAACACCTTGCTCTCAAACACACGGTGTGAGACTCAAACTTGGGCGAGGGGTTCACGATGTCTGTAAACGACACCTCGGCTAAGAAGGCGAAAGAGCTCTCAGTGTCTAGCTCTTCTGTTTAGTTCTTCCTCATATGTAACCAGGCTCACGGATGAGAAACAGTTCAGTACCTGATGGGCACAGGCACAGTATGTCCAATTACACGAGACAAGTTCATAGACGGGAACAACAATCGTCTTGGCGAAGAGTCACCACACACCTGCGTGCCCGGCGACAGATAGGCAGGCTGTCATGGACTAGGGAAGCCTACTACCCGAATTAAAGGCATGATGAAATCGAATGTGCTGGACCTCAGACTTTCAGATCACAGAGTGGCCAACTGAGGTGCAAATAATACAGTTCTACTGTGGAACCTGCAGCACAACGTACTTCATGCTCCCTGGTGGAAATCACATGATATATTCGTTGTGGTTTTGTGAGAGCGAACGCAAAAGAAGAAGCGCAGATCAGGAATTACACTTGAAAGGAAGAAAGTAACAGAAAAGATAGAAAAGCAAGGAAAATATCTCACAGAATACATACAATACAATAAAAAATAACAATTGCAAGTTGATTGATGAAAATATAGTCAGTAAGATCTCCCTGGTGTTGCTCAAAGGAGGAGCAAAGAATAGTGATACTGTGACCTGGAATTTATGTATATGAAGCAACTAAGGAGGTATCGAGTGGAACTGGCTGTCCCATTCTATAGAAGTCTAAGTGAGACAGAAGCCATACTGAAACAGATGTACCAAGCTGAAAGGCACATATAAAACAGCTAGGGAGTAAACCATTACACAATGCATTCTGTTCTCCAAACGACATCCAGAAATCTGCAGGAGGTGGAGAATAAACATGTAAGAAAAAGCCAACGATTAATGAATCTCCATATGGACAGGGTAGAGATAAATCACAGAAAGTAGACATATACTTTAAAATATAGAGTGGAAGACTTTTTGATCTTTTCAAAAGAGCAGAACTCTTAAAACATAAAAAAAATTATAACCATCCTCTCTGTTCTTAACCCTTTGTATGAGTCACAATGATGTCTTGACACACTTTCTATCTTTCATAATGATGTTTTGACACACTGTCTATCTAATATTAAATACCATTTGTGACCTGCACACATATACAATTTTTGCATACAAATTTCCTTTGCCGCACTTATAGAAGAGAAGAAAAATATAAAAACTGCTTTATTTCTGAATTAATAATAGAAATATATATGTGTTTTGCATGTGTTCAATACAAGACACATATATATAAAACTGCATAATCTTGTCTTACTAATGTCTTACTCTTACTTAAAAAAAATATATATGTACAATTTTTAAACTGCACAGAATAGCTTGGAACAGACAGAATTGGAGAGATCTGACCTCTGCCCTATGCGCTAACTTCAGTGCTAAAGGAAAATGAATGAATGAATGGGTTAAATACAGGGATCAGTGGCCAAATCACGTGACAACATACCAACTTTTAATTTCATACACTATTGCACAGAGCTTCCATTTCTCAGAAACTTAAAAAGTCGTAACTTTGGATACCGATCTAATGATTTGTGCACGAAGAACTGTCCATCTACCTCCCACTCAGTGTGTAGTGTGCATAACGAGTGATCAGGGGCTCTCATCGCGTAGCATGTAGAACGTTGGATGCATCGGTATATGCGTCTTTATTGAAATTTTGTTCCGTTTAATTATGTTAGCTATTTGTTCCATAGAAATCTGGCCACTGATCCTTGTACAGTGCCCTTGTGTGTACAATTACACTTGGCATAGAGATTATGAGTGTCTTCTGTTGTCTTAAAATGTATTGGTAATGTCTATTAGGATACACTCATTCTTATACCTAGGGGTAGAATCTTTAGCATGCTGTTTGTGCTGATGGTTCCCATGTGGCAGCCTAGGATCCTGTGTTAAAGGTTTGTATTATTATTATTAACATTATTATTGTTGTTGATGCTGCTGCTACTGTTGTTGTACTCTTAAAAACCATTACTTAAACTTTGCAGTTTTGTTCATGACTATTGGATGTGTGTTAGTCACCTGTTTCCTGCCTATGTTTGTGACATTGCCTACAGAATCATGGGTAAAAAGCCAAGGTGAGTAACTCTTGAGCACATTTTATACTGCTTAGTATAATAACTAATAAGCTACATTTAAATATTGTTGTGGCTAAATTGATTTTAAACATTCTTCTTTTTTTTAATCTATCATCAAACTCCTTCAGATTTGCAGGATGTAGCCCAGACAACAAAATGTGTTGTATCCTGGTTTACTGCTTGGCTGAGATATCTGTGCCTTTCAACCTGACCCATTCAAACAGTGACCTATTGGCAGTATAGAAGACCTTATGATTATTGTTTGGTTTTCAGTTAGTTACTATTTATATAGAGCGGCAAGCTGTACAGACACACTATTCACACCAAGACAACTAAGTGAAAAAGCAATTGAATACAATGAAAATCTAAGCACAGTATTTGTAGACCAGTAAAAGACATTCGACAGAGTAGATAGAAATATTCTCTAGGAGACATTAGAAATTTATAATATCAGAGGACAGCTGTTGGATAATATAAAAGTGATATATCAAAAATGTCAAAGCTCAGTAAGAACAACAAATGGAATGACAGAACCTTTTGAAACAAGATCTGGAGTAAGACGTGGCTGCGTGCTTTTACCTCTACTTTTCAACATATACATGGACAGAATAATAAAAGACACTCACATCACAAAGAGAAAAACATTGCAAATAAACCTGATTAGGAACTTAATAATTAAATAAAGGAACTATTATTTGCTGACAATCAAAGTCTAATATACATAGTTAAAGAATATTTGCAAAACCATATAGGTAAATGCATTACTATCAGCATGTAAGTACAACATGAAAATTAACTTACAAAAAAACAGAAGTTATGAAAATTAGCAAGTCTGCAACACCAATGGATATAACAATAGATAACACCAAAATGAAACAAGCCAAAGAATTTAAATATCTAGGCAGAATTTTTTCTGAAAATGGAAGACTAGACAGAGAAACAAGGTGCCATGCAAGAAAGCAAACACAATGACAATAGTTTTTGCCATTACTTCTTCACCTGAAGATCAAGATGGAAATCAAAAGACAGATAATATCTACAATTTTTATACCAATACTCTGCTATCAATGTCAAACATGGTCTTTAACAGCCTCACAGCAGAGGAAAATCATTACATGTGAAATTAAGTATCTGAGAAAAGCTGCAATGATTAATAAATTACCGGTAGATAAAATAAGAAATGAAGAAATTAGGAAAAGAGTTGTATAATATGTATTGAGCATATCGAAAGACAACAAGTAAAATATTTCGGTTACCTTATGAGAATGAACCCAAACCAAATACCAATAGGAGCATATAAGAAAAGGATATCCGGACATAAGGCCAAAGATGGACCAAGAAAATGGTGGATAGAAAACATTAAGATAGCCTTGAAAAACATGTTTTAATGCAACCAAGACAACTCATCTGGCTTTGGAGCAACATTTGAAGCTCACGCCCCTATGCTTAACAGCAAGTCGGGTTACGATCAACCATTGTTCACCTGGGAACAGACAATAGACTATTAATATACTTGGAATCGCATGCCAAAAATAGCCATGACGGTTCCAAGTATATAAATAGTAACCAACTGAAAGCAAAACAATAATCAAAGCACATAACAAATGGGGTCCAACTTAATTTAGCGGACAGATCTTATATAACTGCTAACGGTCTCGTTCAAACTCTACTTGGCCATACTATCCGGAACAAAAGCACTGGAGAAAAAATTAAATTCACTACAAAATAGTTATTTTAGAAAACCCTTAAATATTTATTGTGAAAAATTCAAGTCAAACTAGATAGGTAGGTAAGGTTAGGTTAAGTAGAGATGGGATGAGATAATGATGAGATATAAGAGATAAGATAGATGTTATTCTTGTCCAGGAGCACCACCCAGAATGGAGTGGAGTCTTGACAGTTCTAGTTACCAGTTCATTGGAGATGTATGATCAAGGGTGGGAGCATTGTAGGCCAAGGGGGGCAAAAGATCTTTAGAGAACGCTGAACCAATCAAACTGTATAAAAAGGTAGAAATGAACTGTTTATATTAATTTAACTGTTCATTATGGGCAGCAGTGGCCAGATTTCAACTTTGTAATATTATGCGTAGTTTCACTCAGCTTTCGTGCCCTCACTGAACACAGATTTAAATGTCTGTATTGATCTGTGCACTGAGAACCCTCTCCCCATCTCCTAGGGTTATCCAAGGGGTGGGGCTCGCAAAGTGTATTGGGCAAATCTCTGGATCTGCCAGCAGTGATTCAACAGTGATGTTGAAGTCAGATGTGTCAGGCAGAAAGACAAATATTTCAACAAAACTGTAAACTATGACACAATGCATTCCATTCTCTGGACTCATCATCATCATCAGGTGTCATGCTGGCTAGTGTAGATGATCATGGCTCTCTGTCTCTAGTATTATGTATAAAGATTGTTGTTGTTTACCTGCTGTGCCAGGTTGTCAAACTAATATTTTCTCATGTTGTCACCCTCTGTCTCTGTTGCCTTCAATCTTACCTGTTGTGACTATGTTCTCCAAACCTCCCTGTCTCATGAAATGGCAAAAAAATGAAGACTGTCTCTTTCTTATATTACTGATTAAGGTCTGCTTCATATTTGACTCTTTCAACACCGAAACATTACTTTTTCTGATAGTCCATGGTATTCTTAGCATTCTTCTATAGAACCACATCTCTATGGCCTTTTATTATTTCCCACTTTCCAGTTTTTTTATTGTTCAAAACTCACATCCATATGTTAGTATAGGAGTTATATAGCACTACAGAACTCTATTTCTAACCTCTAATGGCAAGGTCATATTACACAATATATTTTTCATTTTTCTGACTTGTGCCAGTCCAAAAAGTCATTAAAATCCTTCAAACTTTTGCACCAGCTTAGTGCGTGTTCGTAGAAACACTGCTATGAAGCAATTGCACCATCCCATTGACGCAACAAAGTCCCCAGATTTGTGTTTCTGGAATACAGGATCTTTCAATATTAAGAACGCCCTGATACGAATATTGGAGTGGGTTATAATTAATCCGTTCTGCTTAGACTTCATTATCCATTCTGATAATTTCTCCTCCAGTGCAGGGAATGAGATGTACGGCCGATTGATGCTCTCTTTGACCTTGGCATTAGAGACAATTCTTCCTTTTTTTCCTCCATTCTCGCACTTGCTTTTCGTTCACAATGAAGTGATGGGAAGCCATGGGATTGTTGGATTTCACAGCAAAAGCGATAACATCCAACTTAAAACCAGCAGTATATGATGTTCGTTTCTATCCAGGCATCCTTCTTATAAAACACGAATAAAATCACAATGATACTCAAAATTTATGAACTGGAAGCTAAACTACTTTTGCAGTAATCTTGGCTAGTTACCAGGTAATCTGTTAATTAGTCCGGTCCACTGAGGCCGCAGATTGACTACTGGCCCTACCCATTTCAATCGGTCAACCAATCCACATTTCTCTCATATTTTAATAATGTCATTCAGATAAGTGACCTAATGCAATCTTTCTTTATAGAAGACTTGAAACGAGGTTCCAAATCCCGACACATCATAGGCATTTTGTAGTAAAATTCTGCCGTACTTGATTCCCTCCTCCCCCACCCCCTAAAAAGTGCCCATTTAGTGGCATACGAGATCAATTTCACAAACCTCTGTCATGTTTATTATCGTATACTCCCCACACGGTAAACATATGAGTAACAAAGTTCAAACTTTTCTGAATCTTTTAAAAACAAAGAGATCTGACAGTACCCATTTGTCATTTCTTTCATCGTATCATTTCCCACTTAGATGTCATGTCTGCTGTATTTTTATGAGAACCCGGTGGCAAAATAGTTACTTAGTAATTACTATTCACTAATGCAGTTCCGCGTTATAACGCCAAGACACCCAACACAAACAATCCTACAATTCGTTCAGGAAAGTATGATCTGTTGTTCCAAAGTCTCGTCACATCATAAACCGTCTATAGACGTGGTTCGGGAAGGCAGCGTGGTATTATCTTAGGATGTATTGTTCCTTGAACACAGTGGCCTATTCATTCCTTGATTCTTTCATTCAAGTAATGTGAGTGAGGAAAATTAAAGGAAAGCCTTTATCTTACAGTTGCAAAAGTTTGTGTTACTGGGTAATTTCCATTTAGCATGTCCGTTCATTCTTATGATGACGAAGTTCAGTCTATTGTCTATTGTCTTTCCCCAGGTGAATGATTGTTGATTGCATTCACACTTGCCGTTAAGCGTGTGGGGTGGTATCTTAAGCTGTCGTTTCAAGGCCAGATGTGTCGCTGAGGTTGCATTTAGTCCATGTTTGTTCAAGGTTATCTTGATGTTTTCTATCCACCATTTTCTTGGTCTACTTTTGGCTTTACGCCCGGATATTCTTGTATTATATGCTCTTATTGGTATTTGGTTTGGCTTCATTCTCATAAGGTGACGAAACCATTTTACTTGCTGTCTCTCAATATTGTTGACAAAGTTCAGTATTACCGGCAATGTTACCATATTGGTCTATAAACGGACTTTAGACTTTGGAAACTTTACGGGTCCTGAAAGTACTACATCGACATATAATTGGATGGGTTTATAGTAGGGATTTGACGGTACCTCATATCATTGAAGAACAATTAGAATACTGACCATTTACAAAGTTTTAAGGACAGTATTGCACTAATCCCCTGATATGGTCTAAAGCCATGTTCATCTCAGTGATAATAGTATACAAGTTATGTCGTAGTTTTACGAAGATCACCAGGCTCTCAGACTATGTGTCATTACTCTTCATTGCTTTCTGCACATAATGGAGAGTGGTTTCAGTGCTGTATCACAGCTTCTTATGAAGAAACTTTTTCAACATTCTTGAAAGAAGTGATCTGTGCCTTCGCCTTACCAACATGAACCCACAAATTGAGGAACACATCTCAAAGCATCATTTGTATCCTTCACATTAAGGCACATATTTTATTAGCATTTTACATGCCTGTCATTTTTAGAAAATAGAAGTTCTATTAAAAAAATTGTTCTAAATATATATCTTCACTTTTCTCCAGTTTATATACTGCGAGGGCCTGATATGTGTAGAATACAAAGTTAGAAATGGCCAAAATAAAGGGGTTTGAGTGGACAGCAGATATAGGGAGATATTGGCGGGGGCATTGATCTATAAAATAAGTACTAAAGGGGGAGTGATGGCAGGAAATTGATAACACTGGCCTGGAGTGTACAAACTTTTAATAATGTACTTTCTATCAATTCTGCTAGAATGGTCAGACTATACAACAGGCTGCACCGTTCAGTTGACAGCTTCAAGTTTTTTACTCTCAATGAGTGGCGTTGGGCAAATACCAACCGTGAATTGCTCAAACATCAGCTGACTCCAGCAGATCTTCAGGTATAAAGTACTTTATATTGTTAGTTGTCTTATGTTCAATTTTGTTTCTCAATTCTTCATTGTCATCGCTACCTACTTATAAATTTGCTTTGTTTGTTCTCACACTCCTGCATATTATTAGGATGTAGTCTGGAGAGCGGAATGAGTTGTGTCATTGTTTATAGCTTTACTGCGCTTGACACAAAAATGGTAATGCAGGATAATGTCAAATACCAGCAACAGAGGGAAAAAACTTATTGGTACTAGTACAGGCAGTCATTCAAATCCTTGCAGTAACTGCTGCATTTTTCAGCTTTGGTTTTCTGAACTGTGCACACTGTCTGCACCATCATAATCAACTAAATGTACAGTGCCAACAAATACTTATCCTTTGAGAGTACTGAAGGCTTTTTATTTTCCCCTCTGCTTAAGCATTTATTAGCTACCAAACTGTCAGTAATATCACTTGTCAACAGTGTAAACAAATAGTTCAGTGGTGATGAATTTTCATTCAATGTGGTGCTTAGATACCAGACACAGTCGATCTAAACAGAGATGACCCAATAAAAACATTCTGTTTAACTGTATTCCACTCAATATTATCATTAGACCTAACTCTATTTTTCTGTATAAGTAGTGCCGCCAAAGACAAATGTGTCTGGCCATTGGCGCAAATAAAATGGTGATACAACTCATTTCCATTTTCTGGACTACATCCTGCTGGAAATCTAGTAGGACCATTGTCCTGCTACAAGAGAGATCCAGTGGGTGTTTGAGGATGAACGCTGAAGAAGAAGTATAACTAGTGCAAGATTATCATTACTGTCACTAGGCCTATCTGATTCTTCAGAAACAATAGCAGTGGGAACAGTTTTAGAATTTTTTAGCTATTATTTTTTCCTTACCAATAATATTAGGTCAAATTTTTTTCCGATTTTCAACAGGTCAGTAATCTCCACTGTCACAATCCAAAAAACTGTTGTTTTTTGACACATCACTTGAAATAATATCTCCAGCTATAAAACTCTCAAAGAAGAATAAAGCCTGATGTTTGTTAAATCTTTGAGCTCTCTTACTAGTGGAAGATGAAGGAATTTTACTAATTTCAGAAAATCTGAACTTACCTTGTTCAAATTTTAATTAAAAATAAATATGTCACAGTGTCAAATCACACTTTACCACGGTGGTTTCGTTAACTAAATTTCTAAATTTTAAACAGCTAAATAAGTTAATACAAATTCATTTATGATAGAAACAAAACAAATTTAGATAGCCTATCTACAATTGCAATTTATTGTTGATATGCCCACAATCAATTTGTATCTAGAACAATTAATCATTTTTACGTGGGCAAAGAGTTTTAAACAACAAGCAAAAGAATGAGTTCTCCAATGGATTCTAGATTATTTCCAAATCAGGGGAAATGAGATAGCAGATCAATTAGTCAAAACTAGAAGTTACTGTTAGCAACAGATAAATGATTCTATAGATTCTGTATCTTTTCCAGTTATGAAGTCCATTATCACAAGCACTATAAACTAGATAGACTAGCCAAATAGGCTATGCCACCCACAAGCTTGAAAGGAATAAGCAATGATTTTTAGATTAAGAACAGGTCACAACAGACTAAAACAACACACGTATGGTAGGTTTGGAATTGGAGACACCTATATGTGTCCTTTATGTCAGTGTGCAGAAAACACAGAACATACATTTTACATAATAATTACAATCTCCTCCCTCCCCCAGTATATCGCCACAAGAATAAAACTAGCCATCTGTGAACAAGCTCTAAGGGACAAGCTGATGGACATTTCATAAAGTGAACAAATTCTGCCAAACATGATTGAGTTTGTTGCATTTGTTATTTACCACTCATCAGGTTCACAGCTGGAGATCAACCAAGAAAAGCTGAAATTAATAAAGAACATAATATTGGCGAAATTTATAAGAAGATTTATTCATGACCAAATTTTCCAATTTTTATAAAAAGAGTTTATCGTTTAATGAACCAGGAAAGAAATTAAGTGAAAAGATGGGTAGAAAATATAAATAAAAGAAATATAATAGACATAGAGAGATACAGAAAAGATAACTTAAATATAGTGAGGTACAGAAAAGATAGAATAGACATAGAAAAAATAATCAAAAGATATAGAATTAATATAGAACAGATAAACAAATTGAATACAAAGTAGCTTCAAAAAGTTCCTGGAATTAGTGGATTATATAAGTAATAAGTAAAAGTAGAATTACCCGGTATCTACACTACATTTCCTTCAAAGTATTTCCCTTCGGCAACTGCACACTTTTGCCAAAGTGCTGCTGGAAACATTCATGGAACCCATTCTTTGATACCTCTCTCAGCTGTCTTGTTGCATTTGTGATAATGGCATCTACATCCTTGAATCACTGTCCTTTCAGTGCCAATTTCAGTTGAGGAAACAAGAAAAAATCACATTGTTTTCTTCTGATTGCATTTCTTAGATGACTGAAGATACTTGCAATTTCTTCATTATGTTATCACCATATGTTTTATTAAGCAATTTTATTATCTGTTTTATTAAGCAAATTTAGTGAGAATTACTTCTCAAGCCAATCACAGAATTTTACATGTGTGCATTGTTCAATCAAGAACATTTTCAACTTCGACTAGTACATTACACACAGGGCCGGTCTTAGGCCATTGCAACCTATGCGGCCGCAGTGGGCCCCGCACTTCATAGGCCCATAAATTCATATTAGAATTTATTTTATTATCCTCTTCCCTACCCAGACTGGGCCCCGCGCAATCCGTTTCACATTGGGCCCTGCAATTGTTAGGGCCGCCCTGATTACACAAACAAACATGTGTATCTTCTCTTCAAGAGTATACGTAAAGGTCACGTCTGCCATGTCTTTTCGTCAAGGTCATACCATCTTCTAAACATATAATCTTCATAACATCATCTTTCATTCAAACCCTAGTCAACTATTTCAAAACATTTTGAAGCTACCTCGTAGAAAAGATGTAGATTAGATATAGAAAAGATAAACAAAAGATATATAGAATTGATATAGAAAAAAATTCCGGACAGGATATAAGGACTTGAATTAATTGTCATTCAGATGAACGTTCTCTTTAAAGAGATCTAGCAGATGTCAGCAGGAAATTGATACCAGAAATAATACTCTGGAATGGTTGATGGATGTTGCTATTGACATAGATGTCAACTAGAATTAATTTTCTGTATTGATACAGATTTATATCAATGTGTATCTCAATGTGTAAACATGCACTTATTGACAATGCCATTTTAATAAAAAAAAAGGTATTGTTTGCTATTCATCACGTAGCCATCAACCAAACATTTTTTGTCTGTAGTGATTTTCTAGGCAATATAAATTTGTTAAATAATTTTTCATTTCATTTTAATGATCCAGGTACATGATTGCCTGTGGCAGAATTCAAACTCGGTACCCTGGCCATCACAGACACGCACTCTATCACATACATAAATTTAATGTAGATCTTCTTTCCTTCCTCTTTTACCCTTTATGGGTGTCAAGGGAGATACAATGTTCTTTACTCTAGGTCTAGCCCTGGCTCTTCTTTGTGCTTCTCCTCTCTTCATATATGCTTTATAAACTAATGAATCACACAGCATTCTTTCCAGATGACCAAACCATTGTATCTGTTGGTTTTATATGTATTGTAGAATTTATATGACATCCACTCTTTCTCTTATGACATTGTTTCTAATTCTGTGTCTTCTGGTCACTCCTGTGACTTTTCTCAGACATCTCATCTCTGTTGTAACCAGTTGTCTCTTATGTTTTGTTGTTAAGGACATGTTTGACAATGGTAGCACAGGGTTGGAATGAAGATACTTTGGATAAGATTTTTTGTTGACATTGGTAACATTTTGTGTTTCAATAAAGGGGATAATTGACCCAGTATTTGATTCGCTTTGCTATAACGAATGTCTATTTCGGTGTCCATCTTTCCATCTGAAGAGAAATTTAATGTAGATTACAGTACCAAACTTTAGGATACAAATGGTTCATTACAGAAATCAGTTGTCACATTTTTAACGAAATGCCATAATTCACAAAAAATTAAACCTAATTTATTTTGTGAAATGCAGTAGGGGCAAATAAGCAATGTTAGCATGCTTATTATGCCTCTTTGTTAGTGCACAGCTGAAAAATATTGCCGGGAGGAAAAACGGCAATTTTATTATTTGGGAATGTATTTACTGTTAGGGTGGGGGGGTTATGGTTTGGCCAGTTTAAAAGGTGGGGGTTAGGGCTAGGATTTGGGACAGTGTTGCCAAGGTTAGACATATTTTGTGAAGGGGCAGTTGTTGATGTAGAAAAATTCATGGGGATGGGTGGTTAGAAAGGTGATGGCCCTGACCGCAATTCTTTTCTTGTTGTAGCAGACATCGAGTTTGTAAACAAACGTACAGCACCTTTATGTTGCTGGCAAGTTCAGTAAACAGACATCTGCGATTGCTTTAGCCATTATGTTTTAGCAGCGACTAGTCAGCTAGATCTACTAGTCATGTGATATTTCTGTGATGACATGAAAGATACACAAACTATAACAGAGTTTGAATGTTTCTGTGCATAACATTAAAAAGTTGGACGGTAGAGATATTATGGGACCACTGATTCCTGTAAAATACTTAAAAAATATTTAAGTCATGATACATGGTTCCAACACAAGCACGTCAACATTGGGTATGTTTCTTGCAAAGAGAATTCAATTTTACTCAGGCATTGTTGAAACATGTAAAGTTGGATCCATTTCATGCACATTTATTGTAAAATCTGCAGCAGTGTTGCCAGATTAAAATTGTGATTTTAAATCAAATAATAGAAATTAGCCATAAGAATTGTCCAACAAAGTTGAACTATATTTTTTATACCTGTTTCCCATTGAAAAGCACAAAACTCTGATCATGTTTAACTTTAGGCATGCTGTGTTTACAATTACGCAATTTCTCTCCTGCTGCGGAATTGGTTTTTGGAAATGTTACGCAATCGTCTGTGGCTGTTTTGAAGTCGCGATAACTTTTTTGTTGTTACAGATATTTAAATAATATTTGCACATATAAATAAAGAATTAAATTATGCATATATTGGTGCAAGTTTTGTTTGTGTGTGTGTGATACGAGATGTGTGAAAAAGTGATAAAGACAGATTTAGACCTATCTAGATCTAGGCCTACTGTATTTTTGATCGATCGTAAGCTGTAAAATCTGTTGACTATTATATATTTTACATAATGGAAACACTGTGACATAATTTAATAATCACATATGAAGAACTTACCTCTCAAGTTTTCTGCTTTTCAATCTGTTTAAAACGAAGATTTAAATGAATATATTATTGACAAATAGTATAATAAACACAATTCACTGTCTTTTCACTTCGCCACGACACAGAAGACTACAAATTGCTTGAATTTCCATGTTAAATCACTTGATATTGCTTTCCCTGCCATCAGCCATCTTAACAAAATGGCGACAAATTTTCTTCTCAATATTGCCATAACATTCTGTCAAAAAGCTACCGCTCTTGATTTTTTTGTTAGGTTTCGGGTTTACCGAATTGGGCGGTGGAAGATGCCTTCTGAAATCATGACATGATACAATTCCGGCAGAAAGCACCGCCCGGTTTGTAAACACAGGGTGCTAAAGGTTAACACTCTAATACATGCATTGATTTTATAACATTTTGTATCTTGGACTCTATTAAATTAAATTGTTCTTGTATTTATAGAGAGTAATGGCTTTTGTTTTTCTTATTTTTCATGTTGTGATAGATTTCAAATATTCACACCTAAAAGAGCTGCCATGTATGGCAATCCTGTTTCCAAACTGTCCTAGGTTTATTGCTTTTGAACATATTTTACTCAATTTTACCATAGTAATTACCTACAGGCTTAGGTAAGCATTTCTGAAGCCCAATTATTATTGTGCACACAGAAATCTAATTTTTCCTTTATATAAATAGTAGATATTCCTTTATATAAATACCCTATGTTTATATAAAAACCCTAGTTTTAGTGATAGTCCGTCGTGTCTTAGTGGAATATTTTTAAAAACATGTGTTTTAAGTAAGTACAATTGTTGTTACGTTTCATGCAGTTACCTTATATTGATCTTTATTTAAATAGTAGATAGTAAGTTACTATTGTACAATGAATTTTTAAGAAACTAATAAAATTCAGATAAGATAAATCAATTCTGATTAGAACAATTTAAAAAAAAAATACAGGATTTAAATTATTGAATTAAAATAATTTAGTGTTTCAAACTTGATAAAAAAATTAAAATATACCATCAATACTATCGCAACAATCAAATTGTTGCCTCTAAATACACACACCAACACATGATATGATTAGGAATTTAATGTGCTAAGTGCATGACAATTTACTGTAATGTTTACAAATTTATGACCTAGATAGACCCTATGTTCTATTTTTTATTTCTTTTAATTATTTTTATTACAGTTTTTTGTGCGCCATTAACAGCCATGTGTATTTCTACTATTAATTTGTTTTTAAACGTGCCCCAGTTCAAGAGAGAAAAATATACAAAGACCTATTATCAGTTATAGTCATAACCATAAGTCTAGTAAAGTTGTATTTTTACAAAATTATATAGCGAGTATTTTTTGTTCAATAAAAAATACCAGTAGTCAGAGTTTTAAATTAAAACTACCTCTAATTATTTGCTGTAGAGTGGTAGTAAAATTATATTTATTTTGTACTATGGATAAAGTGCAATAGGTGAAAGCAAGTAGGTTCCAGTTACAGGTTATGGGCCTAGTATTTTGCCTATGCCTACAGTCTATAGAATTTTCAATTTAGATAATGAGCTAAATAACATCTAACCTGATGTTAGTTTTCTTATCTTTAAATAATGATTTACAATAATCAAGTGTGCACTTTAGAATTGTTATTGTGGTTTTATGAGTTTTGAATTTGAATTTTCATTTGCATTGTTATTCTATTTTGATCTTCATTGGCCAACATACACAGAGAACTATTTCCTCAGTGCAAAAATAAAAATATAAAGATATATCAAGTCTTTAGACTTTTTAGAATTGTCATCAACACATACTCCCGAGGTCATGGTAACTAGATTACCAGAACTGTGACCTCCGCTATTTTTTATGGTTAAAATCTCTAATATGGCCAATGTGGACAACATCGCAGATGAAAGCAACGTACCTTGCCATAGGAGGTGCTTTTAGCCAGAGAGAATTGTCATCGTGGATTTATAAGCTTATGAAATTTGTAAATATTTCTGTTTCAATTGTTAGGTGTTCTATTTTGATCTGCAATCACTTCACTGGCCAACATATACAGAGAACTATTGCCTTGGTGCAAAGAAATATGTTCTCAATGAAGATGTATCGGGTCTACCAGCTGCTAGAGCACATATTCGCAAGTAAGTCATCCTTTGATGCTGTAACACCAGTGGTGATCATTACAAATAATATGGTTACATAATTTTACTATGTTTCTAAATGATATTAAATGCTTACACAAATTGTCTCTAAGGATTTATCTCTACACAATAACACTGCCACTGTCCATAATCTTGGATGAAGGAAACCAGGCTAGTTAAATGAATCTGTCAATGGTACAAAACTAAAGCAGATCTTAGAGTTCAAATATTTAGGAAGCGTTTTTATAGAAGGTGGCATACTCGAAAGAGAGATCAAAACAAGATGACAGAAAACCAAAGGTGTGACTTACCAACTACGCCAATACTCAAACATCCATCAATCTGCATGGCTACAAAAGGAAAATTGATAAAAAGTATTTTTATACCAACTCTGTTTTACCAATATCAAACATGACCCTTGAGAAAGACACTTGCAAAAAATATCACAGCATTTGAAATGAGATGTTTGAGGAAAGCTATAAATGTTGCCAGGAGAGATCAGCAGAGAAATGAAAATATCAGGAAAGAAATAAAGACCATCTCAAGTCAAGACTACGTCGTGAGACAGCAAAAACAAGATGGTTTGGTCATCTCATGAGAATGGAACTAATGTAACCAGCCCTTTGTGCATACAACAGCAGAAGTTCAGGTCACAAGGCACAAGGAAGACCATGAACTAGATGATTGGAGACAATTAAAGAAACCTTAACCTGTAGCAGTCTGAAGTCTAAAAATGTCGCCAAATGTAATCTAGCAATAGAAAACCCACTGTCGACAAGTGTCTACATCGAGGTAGCCATTTGTAGTCATGGACAACAATTGTCCATGTTTATTTCCCATCATGCTCTAATAGTAAATGTGTACTAGAGTGATTGTTCCTTAGTTTTCCGCAGTAATATACTAATACACAGTCTTAATTTATTTGACTATTTCACGTTTGCAAGTTGAGCTGCGTAGATCTAACTTCAGTGCCGCCATTTTTCTCTAATTCTTCATGGATTATGGTTCAGAAAAGGACAAATTTTAAAGCTTTAGTGTTGCTGGCACTGTAGATAAACATATGTGGTTTGAGGGAGATGTTGATAATATTTAATAGTGATATAAATACATTCATTTATAACGAAGAATTTGAGGAGCTGTGTTTTGTACAGCTAGGTCTATGCATGACTTTGACACAGTAAGTTCTTTTTGTGTGTTTGTCCACATTCTAGATTTTGGTTGTGCACATCATAGCACTGACACACACAATTAAATAACACCTGCAAATCATATCCAGCATCAATTTATCTCTACTGTCTCCGAATTTTAAATCAACAACTCAAAAAATAAAAACGTTGCAGCAAAAAAAAACACATGCAGAAAAACCATAAGTCATAAAAAATGGCTGGGTATCAGAGGAAGCATGCATTATTTTTAGCTGGACTGCTACAGGTTGAAAGGACAGGCTGGCCATGGCCAAAGCAACCCAAATGGTTGAAGAAAGAAACTCTTACCCACAATGCGTAACGCATCTGGAAATGACAATAGACATATAGATTAAATACTAATTTTATCAACAGGTAATTCTCTGGCTGCATTGATTTGTATATGTGATTTACAAAGTTAATAAACATAATAGTACAAATAAAATTTACTTTCCAAAAATGAGGAGCATATTGTGAAATAAAAGGAGAAATAGAGAAACTCATCAGCAGAGACTGACTAGAAAGTAACTGGTAGATCAAACACCATGATTTCCAATGCCCTATCTGTGTAAGGAGTGTGGGGCTAATAGAGGGCTATCACCCAAAGACAAGGACATATGGCGCATTTCACGTTCAAGTAACTGTTGTGACCTTTGGCCTGGATTCACGGGGTTTCCTAACCTTTGACGGAAGTCGGTTGTGGAATGTGATCATGAGGTGAAGTGTTGGGCGGGTAGTTGGGTAAGATGGTGGTTTGGTGAAAAAAAAAAAAAAAGAAGAAAAAAACGGGGAGGGGGGTTAGGGTTAGGGATTAGGGTTAGGGTTAGCGATTAGGGTTAGGGTTAGCGATTAGGGTTAGGGTTAGGGTTAGGGTTAGCGATTAGGGTTAGCGATTAGGGTTAGGGTTAGGGTTAGCGGTTAGGGTTAGGGTTAGCGATTAGGGTTAGGGTTAGCGAAGCCCACCCCCTTATATTACATTCGGCAAAATAATTCATTTCCTTCACAATTAGAAAATAACCCAAACAAAAAAAAAATTCAAGAAAAGGGGGAAAAGGGAGACATTTTGAAAATATCCCGTGTGTTCATTAGAAGAATACTGTAGTGCACAACAAAGATCTGACATATTCCATAAATTTACGTACTGGTGAAATAAGTGCTTATTTGGTGCCTGTTTATGCTATAATTATCAATACACATTGATAGAGACTGATAGCATAATTGACGGATTCAATGGTTACAACGGATTTGGCAGAAGTCGGCAGATATTTTCTTGGAGTTCTTGTGTGAAATAAAGCATGGATTTATCAGCCAAGATGAATGAGGTACGTATTTAATCTAATTAACAATGTTTATATTTTGGACTAAAAGACTATGGATTTTGCCGTATTCCGCGCAGAACGAATGAAATGGTTGGCTCTATCATTCACAAAGCCACGTCGCGCGCAAAAACTCTCCTTTTTGCTTCCGCGGTGTGACGTCACGGCATCCATTAATTTCATTGGCAGTGCGCGGAAATCCATGATGTCTGGTAGTCCGGAATATAAACATTGCGCTATTTATAGCACAGTGGTTACTTGAACAAGAAATTTACCGAACATATCTCTAATCATATTTAAAATGTGGATGAAACATAATCATCATCAGTTGTGATGTATGGACAACATAATACCAGAACCAGACTCAAATGATGAAGGAATCTCTTTTTGGGCAATTTACCTTTTTGATTCTTCATTAGAAACTAGCATCACAACATGTGGGGCACTCCCATAAGTGCTCAGCTCTCCATTCCAACAGTCATCCCAGTGTACATATACTCAGAGTCCCGGTCAGGTGTTGATTATGCAATCTTCGAGTCTTTAAAAAAATACTTTTCTTCGCTCCCTCTAGATACTCCCATTTCTGACATTCTTTGTATTTGTATGTGCTTGGTATCATTGGCATCATCTTCATCTTGAAATGAATTTATTAATGCCTTGATTTATCTCTTCTCAGCATTGTGCCATCTATCATCGCATTATTGCCTGCCAATAAGTCTGCTCTCTCATTTCCTCTGACCCCAGCATGACCAGGGCAGTATATCCATGTAATGCTCTGGACAATTGTGTTATTCAATAAGTCTCACCATTCCTTTCTCAACATGTACTTTTCTATCTTGCACATGCTTTGAGTCTGTGAGTATTACCGAATGTGTTGATGTATCAGTTATCAACCAATTAAGTGCTGCTGTAACTCCCTCTATCTCTATCCTCATGCTTGATGTAACAGTGGAGTATGCAGAAGATTTCTCAACCAACTTCATGCCTTTTATATAGGCAACAACACCCCAAACTCTTTTATTTGTTTTCTATTAACTGAGCCATCTGTGTATATAATTATGTTTTGTTGTTTCAAAGTTCTGGAAGCTACATAGGTCAATGAAGCAGGGAACAAAAATGAAACTCAGTACAAGGTATGACTCAGGGCACGCCCGTGTGTTGCCAGGGCCCGAAAGGGGAGCAAAGAATAGCAACACTGTTTACCTTCCAAGCATGTCGTAAAAAGCGACTAAGGAGGTTATGGGATGGAGTTGGCTGTCCCATCCCATATAGGGTCAGTGACCCAAAGCCATGCTGAAGTCGGATGTGTCAGGCCGAAAGGCGCATATATCGCAGCAATGCTGTAAACCATGACACAACGCATTCCGTTCTCTGGACTACATCCTGCTAATCTGCAGGAGTTTGAGAACGAACGCAGAAGAAGAGGAAGAAGACTCAGGGCAGACACTGACATCAGATGAGATGAAACGCAGAGCCTTCTTTGATAGATATCTTCAACAGAGTAATCTGGACGACATGGATCAAAGCAATGCAGTGTAACCTGTCATGGATATCAGGGCCAATGAAAACCAGCTTGCAGATGTTGAAGAAGTACAATTCGCTATAAAGTATATAGCTGATGACATTCCAGGCCCAGATTGAATCAGGTACAGCTTATTCAAGGATATTTCAGGAGAATGTGCTAGCTAAGATGACAGACAATTATAATGTGAGTCTGAAAACAGGAGTGGTACCAGAGGAGTGGCTACATAGCTATCTCATATCCATGCCAAAACCAGGCTAAGATGCTGCTGACATAAATGGTTATTGCATCATCACACTGCAGAATCAAACAGGCTACCTGGTGCGGTATGGAGTCGTGTGCCCTTAGATTGTCCAACAGCCTTCTAAGTAATAATAACACTCAGTAGAGAATGCAGGGAATGGTGTCCGACAGTGGTGGAGTCGGAGGTACTCGCTCTAATCAATGAAAATTCCAGGGAAGGTGATATGATTGTATATACAGATGGGTCGGTTGAGAGACATATCAGAAGTGCCTGGGCCTTCAATGCTCAAAGTTGGGGGGAAACCATCAGAGAGGAAAGTGGTGCATTCGCTCGGATGACAAGCAGCATGACATTAGATATTTCGGCAGTAACCAAAGCTTTGCAATGGATCTGCTCGCAGACTCTGCGAGCATGCCTGCATACTCAGTGACTCGATGAGCATGCTTGTGAAAGTTCAGGCGGGAAACATTTGGGAACAGTGGCTTGATGCAGTGAAGAATTCCTGTATGCGTAAAGTGACTTTCATTTTTGTGCCGGGACATGCTGGAGTCTGGGGTAATGAGAGAGAAGATAGGTTGGCAGCACGCGCTGCTACTACGGCTGGTGGCCGAGCGATGGATTGAGCAGACATTTTGAATGCCTTATGGGAAAACGCATGAGCAAATGACTGCATAAGTGACGATGACTCTTCTTCCATGACTAGAAATTTGGTTTTAAATGTGGTGTCGCTAGAAAGGAGCGGTTTCATGGGCAAGAAAGAATAATGATCAATCAACTGCATACTGGGACCATCAGTCAACGAGTAATGGCGGCTACACTCAAGGAGAGATCTCAGCACCTATGGACTTGTCAGGAGTGCAGTGACAATGATCCAATGACTAACTAATTGCAGAATGTTTACGGGAAGATTCTGGAGAGAATTGTCGCTAGAAGCATAACCAGTGAACTAGAGATCAAAGGCAATCTCCTAAATAACCTAGGTGCATACCGACCTAGAAGAGACGTAGTCACAATTTCAGCAGTTCTTGCATATGAAGTTTATGAAGGTTTTCAGAATAAAGAGGAATCTAGTTGCAGCGATAGACCTAGAAGATGCGTACAATAGAGTTAGTTACACCCATATTGTCAACATGTTAAGAGAACACAATATCCATCCCTGGATCATACACTGGATAGCAAATGTGCTAATCTGTAGAAAAGTTGCTTTGAGGTATGGATCCTTGATGTCTGAGATCAGAACAATAGCACCTGGTCTGCCACAAGGATCTCCTCTGTCCCAAGTGCTGTTTAATGTGTATACATTAAAAATTGCTCAATTGCAAATCTCAAGCAATTGCAGAATTCTAACATATGCTTATTATATCCTACTATACAACATGGGCATGAACAGAACAGATATCGCTGATAGTGTACAGAGTGGACTAGATCAATTGCTGATATGGTGCAGAACATACAACGCTGATAAATCCCTCGAAAGCAAAGGTCATCTGGTACTCTTTGAATAATAATAATAATTCATGCAACTGTCAGTTGCATGGGCTCATTTATTGAAAGAGAACAGGACCTTAAATATCTTGGGATAACCTTTGATAGAAGTCTCTCATTCAACAAACACATCACAAATATGATTCAGAAGGCTAAAAGAGGGATCATTATTATCAAGGTTATGGTGACTTTTGACATACAGCAATTGGTACTGTTTCTGCTTCTATAAGCGATGTGCTATCTGTCATAGATTATGGCCTCGTCCTACTAACACTGTCACAGACACAAGTCGATAGATTGGAAAAAGTCCTCTGCACATCTCTGCAATGAGATTTCTGCTTCATCTCCCCAGTATTAGAGTGAGAGTACCTTAAAGTAACAGAATACAACCACCATCCAAAACACCGTCTAAATGAGTCAAAGGGAAAAGGAATCAAGTGTGGCAGATCATGGAATGCAGAGGCTGAACACACTACAAAGAGCATGTGAATTTGAAGAAATAGGACAGGGCAGTGAATGGGTGGAGGTAGACATTGAGAAGAAATCACTGACTAAAGTAATAATACAACTAGATAAAGCATGTCGAAAATAGACGGGTGTCAGGACCCAGGTTACAGTGCATGAACTCACCAAGCTACACTCAAAACTATCTTGGTATAAGAACTTAAATGATATGTTGAGCTGGTTATACAAGTCTAGTTCCAGAGTGGCTGAACACATTTTTTAACAATCTTAAACGACCCAAGTTCAACACTACTAATTACCTTTTCCTACCATAGAAGCTGTTGAATAGGTTCCAGGATGTATTTTTTTTTTCCAGAAAAATGTTTTCAGCAAATAGATAGATAGATAGATAGATAGATAGATAGATAGATAGATAGATAGATAGATAGATAGATAGATAAAAATAGGTATGGCCAGAGGTCAGGGGATATAGTATGCCCTCTATAGAAAGATCTGAAGAACCCACAACTAAAAATCGACTTGGACACTGAACTTATAAACCTTTGGATGACTGTTGATCTAGAAGCTGAGTACTTATGGAAATGCCCCCAATTCTGATTCCTAATTAATATCATTCTCTAGCATTCACAGTTTTATATTTGCCTTTTTTTTCAGACTTCGAATGATCCGCTATGTATTCAACTGTACAATGATTGCCATCTTGTGGAGAGTGCTGATTGCCAAGTCTCAGTTTGCTCGTAACCTGTGGTTTTTTATTGTGGGTTTGGTCTTTAAAATTGTACAGTTTTTCCGGATAACTAGCACCATGCAGAAGTCTTGAGACAAACAATGAGAAATTATATGTATTCAAAATATGTTAAATTTATCATTTTTTTAACAACAAGCTTTGATGTGTATTTGTGTTCATCATCATCATCAGGTAACATGACAGCTGGCTTAGGCGATCATGGCTCTCCACAGCTCTCTGTCCACAGTATTATGTATCAAAGTCGTTGTTGTTTCCATGCCGTGCCAGGTTGTCAAACTGTCTAATATTTTCTCACGTTGTCCCCTTCTGTCTCTGTTGCCTTCAATCTTGCCTGTTGTGACTATGTTCTCCAAACCTTCCTGTCTCATGAAATGGCCAAAAAATGAAGACTGTCTCTATCTTATATTACTGATTAAGGTCTGCTTCACATTTGACTCTTTCAACGCCACATTACTTTTTCTGATAGTCCATGGTATTCTTAGCATTCATCTATAGAACCACATCTCTATTGTCTCTATTGAAATAACCTAACTTCTGTTTTCTTGATATTTAAGAAGAGGCCTTTCTCTTTAATTTCTGTGACTACTACATTAATTAAATCATGGAGGTCTTCCTTTTGCAGTCAGAACAATGTCATCTGCATATCTCAAATTGTTCATGTTATATCCTCCCGCTGATATACCTGTGATATCTACTATTGCACGCATTATGTTTTCACTGTATAAAGAGAACAGGTCTGGTGAAAGTACACAACCCTGTCTAACTCCTTGTTTTATTTGTTGAAAAGAGCCAAATTGATTTCCTACTCTTATTGCTGCTGTTTGTTGCCAGTACATGTTCTTGATGATTCTTAAATCCTTACCGTCCATGTTCAAATTCTCTAGCATGTGTATAACTTCACTATGTTTAACTTTATTAAATGCTTTCGTGTAGTCTATAAAACAGAGGTACAGATCTGTTTTTACCTCTATAGACCTCTCTATTAATATTCTCAAAATATATATAGCATTGTTGGTACTTTTGCTTTCTACAAAGCTGCATTGTTCTGAATTTATTTCTGATTTTATTTTGTTTCTCACTCTCATGATGATGATTCTGAGAAGTATTTATGTTATTTGGCTCATGCGGCTGATTGTACAGTGTTCTTCACATTCGGTGGTCCCTGATTTCTTAGGTAATGCTATGAATATGGACCTCATTAAGTCATCGGGTATGTGTCCACTATTATATATGTCATTCAGCAATTTTGTGATTATTTCAACTCCAAAGTCACCTAAAGCTGCTAATTCTTCTAATGTGATATTGTCTAGACCAGGGGCTTTGCCATATTTCATGTGTCTTTATTTGTGTTATTTTTCTTTAATGTAGTTAATAAACTTTTATTGGATTAACTCTCAACAGTTAATCTGCCTCTGAGTCTCATACAAAAAAGGAAGTATATACATTGATCCTGTTGGTTTCTGAATCTCACATGGTTTTTTTAATCTGTATATGTTTGATTTTAATTATACATTTTTTAAGAAGTTCTACAGTTTTGTTTACTTGTTGTAGGTAATTTATTTAATTACAGTAAACTTGACATAAGACTGTGGCATAGTAATTAAGTCATTTGTCTTGTGTTCAAGAGGTCACAGGATCGATACAGCGCCATGACATGTTTACAAATACATTTGGTCCTTTCCCTGAACACATGCCTACCACATATTTCACCTATAAATGGAATTTGAACAAAGTTAGACATTATGCATACGTTCATTAACAGTGTGTTATTGTGCTCACAGTTGACATGTCATCAATGAAATTACATCATTACCATGTCATCATAAAAAACAAAAACATGACTAATGTTAGTGGAAAGTAAAATTTGCCACGAATGCATATCACAGTTGAAGGGATGATCCTAGAGTTTAGGTGGGGAGAGAGGATTAGGGTAAGCTTAGATATAATTCTAACCCTAGTACCCCCCCCCCAACTCTATACATCTGTATCTGAAAGGGAGAAACTGACTGATTACACCACGATTTAATGCCACGAATGCACATCAGAGAAGGGATGATCCTAAAATTTCTCAAGGTGGGAGGATTTATGGGTAGGGTTAGATCTAATTCTAACCCTAGTACCACCTCCTCCACCCCTTCCTAAACTCTATACATCTGTATCTCATAGAAGACAGAAGCTGTGTTACTTCTTTATCATTCGAAGGTATTGATACGGCAGCCATTTTGTTAAAAGAAATGAATCAGCAGAGTGGTCAGTAATTAATTAATAATTAAGACCGCACTATTTTTTAAAAACAATGAGCGCTTGGAGGCATGAGTACAGAAAAAGGACCGTACATTTTTCTTATATCCCTGGAAATTGTCATTTCAAGTTATGTGCTTTCATTGATACACTTGATTAGTGACAAGCTGCTCTGAGAGACTGAGTACATATGGGGAAACCTGAGTACAATGAAGTCAATCCTCTATGCGTTTTGAACCTTTTGATTGTCACAAGAAAAAATACAAATAATGAAATGCTCAAACACAAAGAAGAAAAACAAAACTATTTTAGTGATCATCAAATGAAAGTTTAAGCGATACCAATTGTGTATCAAATATTTTAAAAAATCAACATTGGTTTAATTCTTACAGCATTCGTTCGCATCCATCACTGAATCTCTTTTGTAGCATGACAATGTTGTTTTTATACTTTTTTTATCTTGAAACTGGAAATAAATAACATTGGAATCCCTCTATAGTGCATCCTTTTATAACAAATGTCCTTATTTAACACTTTTAAAAATCCCCAATTATATTTATTCGATATCGTTTGTACTGTATGTAGTGACTTATTATTATATACATATTTTGTCTGTCCGAACCAAGCTGTTATAATGAGATTCCAATGTATAGATATTGTAAATATGTTAAATTTATAATTTTCTTAAACAAGTAAATTCATGAAGGAAGCCAGAGGATAAATTAAACATTCTTGAGTCTAACGGGAATTGAACCAGTCCGTTCTATGGCACCAAATTGACGTGATAATTGTATTTGTTTTATTGTTATGTCTGATTATTTTATATTGATAATTATATTCAGTAACCTGTATACTTAATTTAGTCATTTAACTCTTATTTGTCTGGTTACTGCGGCACTTTCCATTTTGTCGGACATCCTCCGATAATTATATTATTTATACAAAAGTGGAAGTATACACAACATTTATCCTGTTGGTTTCTGAATCTCATATACCTTTTTAATCTGTATATGTTGGATTTTAATTATACATTATTTTTAGAAGTTCTACAGTTTATTTACTTGTTATAGGCCATTTATTTAATTACAGTAAACTTGACATAAGACTGGCATAGTAGTTTAGTCATTTGTCTTGTGTCAAGAAGTTGCAGGATCAATATCAGACCAATATATAATAATTACAGGTACATTCTTTATATGTCTGGGGATTATCATTTGAAGCTGTGTGCTGTGATTGCTACAATTGACTAGTGACAAGCTGCTCTGTTGAGGGACTGAGTACATATGAGGAAACCTGAGTACAATGAAGTCAATCCTCTACGCTTTTTGGTTATCACAAAACCATTGCAAAACAATGAAATGCTCAAAGACAAAGAAGAAAAACAACACTATTTTATTGATTCTCAAATGGAAGTTCAATCATCAAAAGCAATACCAATTGTGCATCAAATATTTTAAAAAATAAACATTGGTTTAGTGCTTGCAACATATTTTCTCAAGCACTCACTGAATCTCTTTTATTAGCAGGACAATGTTATTAGATTTCTTTTATCTTGAAACTGGAAAGAAATAACTGCAGCTCCATGTGCCATCTTTGGCCGTACTAATTAACTGGAGGTGATTTTGATAATGATTGTCTACTGGAGGCAACATATCAGTAGTCTGAGACTCTACAGGAATTAGGGATCAAGTATGGGACAAGCTGGTAAAAATGTAAAATAGGACAAATTTGACACATGAAAAACCAAAATTTGACACAAAAAAAGGATAGCATATATACTCATCCTCGCTAAACAAAATATTGAGCACCTGCGAGTTTGTCTGAAGTGTGATGATGTAATTTCTATTCTATCTATTTGCTAAACCCTTTGTTGCTTTTCAGCATCAGGGGTAGAAGAGTTTTCTGGAGATTGTCCTTGTGTGTGTTGAGTATATTACGGAGTTTGTCGCCTCTTTTATTTTGGTGGTCAATCATTTTGGTGGTCGGCCTCTAGGTCTGCCTTCACTGTATCTGTGTAGTATAGCTTGCTGTCTGATGGTAGTCTGCTGATGTGTGAAAACCATTTTATCTGTTGTCTCTTAATATATTCCAAGATTGGAATGGTACCGGTTCTTTGTCTAATGTCTTCATTTCTCACTCTGTCTCTTAGCGATATTCCTAGGATTCTGCACAAGCAAGCCATTTCAGCTATCACAAGTTTACGTTTATCTTGTGCTGTCATTGTCCATGTTTGGCATTGCTAACACAGCATTGGTATAATAATTGTTTTGAATAGTGTTATTTTGGTGTTTAAATCTACATTGTTTGTTTCTGAAGATTGGTGTCATTTGACCTAGGGCTTGGTATGCTTTACTACATCTATTGTGCATTTCTATGCTGCTCCTGCAGTCTGTTATTATATTGCTTCCTAGGTATATTAATTCATCACCTGTTTAACCCTTTACCCACTATGTATTTCCCAATTGTCACTTCTCCATCACTAAGACAAGGGAACAACTCCACCAAATTGTCAAAAATGAGTATCACTTAATAGTTTGTCTAAACACATTCAGACTAGGCAGATGAACAGTCACGCATGAAACTATATTTTTTAAAAATTAAGACATATATTTTTAAAAATCAATTGTCAAACTCAATATAATGTGCTGGAAACAATGTTTCTCACTTTGGGTGTTACTTAGTGGAGTCATTGAGATTAAAATATTGAGATATTTTCTCAAATCTCCTTCTGAAACATTGAACCCGTTATCTGTACTCCAATACATACCATACTCAGGCAGAATGTATATGCCCATCATAATACAAATATGAAAAAATGTTTTATTTCACTGGCAGTTACAGTAGTCCAGCATGTTTCTCCTGTCCTTGGCGTTATTTTACATACAAATTTGTCTGATCAGCTACAAATTGATAAAATTCCATGTTGACAATGAGGCTAAAGTATTCATAATGTATAGCAATCTCATCAAGATTAAGTACAGAACCGACGTTTCCTACAAAATTCTCAATTTCTAGGCCTTCCTTCTAGAAAATCTACATCGCTCTGACAAAATTTGTGATGCCACAATTAGTAGGCCTACCACGAATTTCCTCCTCATTGCCCAAAACACTAGGCCTATCTAACAAAGGAACTTGAATATCACTTTCCATGTTATATTTGGTACGCAAATCACATACATCATACATATTTCCATCATAACTACAGCTGTCATCAGTATAGATGCGAATAATATCCTTTTTTGCTAACAAGTTATCTAAAAACTCTGCAAATTCAAAAAGTTGTATAATAAATCAGTCTGACGTGATATTCTCATGATGTAAACAAGAAGAGGAAGCGTGAACTCTGAACTACACAAAAGTCACAGCCAGGGATTAACCCTGAACAGACTCAAAAATGGAATATGGGTCTTGACAAAACAAGTAATTTAAAAAACCGATCCAGTGTACTACCAATAGACATGATACCCAGCAGCTGTAGTGGTCAAATAGTTAATATTTTGGTGATGCAATCCAGAGAAAACTTCCATTAGCCAAGATATTAGTGGCTATGGGGGGGGGGGGGGGGGGAGAGAAATTATAGTGCTGTCTTGAAATAATTCTGAAAGAAAATTAAACAACATAGTTCTCTGATATTTTCTGTCATAATGATGTTTGTCTTGTCACATGGAATTTTGATAGTTCCATATTTATTTCACGAGTAGAATTGTGTTTCTTATAATGATAGTCGTCATCATACATAATCCTCAATATAACAAACGCCTGCGAAACATTCTCATTTATTAAAGGATTGACTAATAAACCACATTAAAACACTATATTTCATCCAGGCGTGTGGCCATATTGGAATGATGTAGTAACCTGGATGAGATATTTTTAGTAATATGGTACTATTGTTACTGTTGTCGTATTACTGAAGTATCATAACGATTGTCAAAATTGGTCAATCAATCAATCAAGTGCCATAGGCGATCATGTTTCTCCACGAGTCTCTGTCTCTTGTGTTGTCTATAATCTCGGTTGGTGAACTTCTACTGTCACAATACTAGTCCGTTTAGCAACTTTTCTCTTTATTGACCCCAATCTCTTCTCCCCTTGATCTTTCCAGTGGTTATTAAGTGTTCAAGCTGTGTTCTTCTCAGCACATGCCCTAGAAATCTTGACTGTCTGCCCCTAATGTTTGATATGACTGATCTTTTTACGCCAGCATCACTGAGAACCTCTGCATTAGTTTTCTTAGCTGTCCATGGTATTGTCATCATTCTTCTAAGAAACCACATCTCTGTTGCCTGTAATTCACTTTGAATTTTATTGTTTACAATCCATGCTTCACATCCATAAAAAAAGAATTGGTTCGATATAAAATCTCAGCACTCAAATTCGGGTCACTTCCATTGCACAATATGGTTCTCATTTTTTGGAATGTTGATTTGGTTTGTGCTGTTCGGCTCTTTATCTCACTTGAGCATCTACCTTTTGATATTAACAGGGTGCCAAGATATTTCACTTTTTGACTTGTGCTAATTTTGTGCATTTAATTTTTGTGTCTCTTTGAGACAACTATTATTTCTGTTTTCTTTTTTATTTAACCAGATCCCAATTAGAGTCGCCGCTTCAACTGGCTGACCCTTACAATCGCCAGCAGATGCTTTCTTACTTGTTTTGTTGCGATCAATATTATATTTTTAGTCTGTGCCACATTTATTAAAAACAGTGACCATTGCACAGATCTGTGGTTTAGCTTCCTGTTTCAATCGAAGCTATCGGACGTAACAGTGATTTATTACAAATTTAATAAATTAGCAAAGTTTTAGACCTAGTTTTGGAAATGGAAGATATTATTTGTATGTATACTGATGTGACCCGCAGCAGTTACGATGGAAATATGCACATTGCATGTGATTTACATGCTGTAGAAGATGATGGACCAGCAATACTGAAATCAGAAGTAGAACATGCAATAAATTCAATAAAATGTGGAAAGGCTGCAGGCTCTGACAACATAACAGCAGACATAATAAACACTCTAAATGAGTTTGGTGTAGATACTATCACAGAACTTGCAATGACATATATGAAAAAGGTCATATACCTAGAGACCTAACAACATCAATATTCATACCACTACCTAAGAAGTCCAGGGCTGTGGACTGTACAGAATATAGAACAATAAGTCTAATGAGCCATCTAACTAAAATACTCCTCAAGATAATACATGAAAGAATTAAGAACAAGATAGGCACGGAGGTCAGTGAAGAACAATTCGGATTTAGGAAAAACAAAGTAACCAGAGAAGCTATACTGAGTATCCGACTAGTGATAGATAAATATATAGAAGTCCAAAAAATAACTACCGTCCAACATGAAAAATTAATCAAATGTCTTCAAGAAATGGGCATAGATGGAAAAGACATCAGACTGATTAGAAATATATATTGGGAACAAACTGCATCAATAAGGTGTGAAAACAGTTATTCACCATACATAGAAATAAGAGGAGTAAGACAAGGATGCATTTTATCACTAAGCCTATTTAAGTTGTAATCATAAAATGAATCATTTATTAATCATTCGGAATGATTTTTGTATACTTTTAGAATTATTAACTTTTATCACTGTAATAAAAACTCTAGTAATGTAACCACTGAGAGTAAATGCATTTTTGGACCACCCCCCTCCCCCCAGTAAAATTAAGCAATTTCTCCCCCAGGTTATTATTTTTTGACAATGTGCATTATTTTTTGGTGTTTAGTAAATGTGATAACTTTTTTGTTTGTAAAGATATCAAAATAATGTTTGCAAATAAAGGAGTAAATAATGTATAAAATCATGTTTTTATTGTATGTTGTGTGTGTGATATGACAGTTGTGAGCAAGTTTTGAAGTTGAAAATTGGAAGGGGGGGGGGGGGAAGAATCTAAAATTGCCATATTAAAAAATCTTAAATATAATTTCTTGACGACCCAAATACGTGAGAAATGTGTGGCAACATTGAGAAAATCCTCCTAAACACCTTCAACATTTGCTGAGAAAGGGTGAGCACATATTGGTCTTACCGGAGTGCAATGATGTCATTTCATAACTCACTACTAACTCTTATCACTATCTTGACAAAGATCTTTTGGTCAAAATGTTGATTTGTTCTTTGTTGCAGGCTCTCTTAATACAGTGGAATCCCATTACAACGAATCTGGTTTTAACTAATTTCCCTCTTTAACGACACTTTTCCAAATCCCATATTATTTTCACTCATTGTTTTAGTTTTTAAAAAACTGTTTATAACGGATGCATTTACACAAATATCCCTGTATAACGAACTATTTACAATTTGTTTTTGGGAAAAATGTAGTCTCTGAATTTTCGTCAGTGCGTGTTTGAAAAAATGGACAATAGACTCCAACACTGTGTGCCGGTGAGGCATTCACCCAGAAACAGCATGCAGAATTTACTGGCCGTGCATTTGGACAATGCCTATTCAGTACTATTCAGGTTTGTCCTGAAAAAAAATCACTGCAGCCAAAAAATGCTGGGTTGACAACTGAATAGGATACATGACCACTTTTTTAAAACGGGTAATGTGTCGAATATCGTCTCGCTGTTCTATCGGGCCTATCCTTTTAAAGTGAGGTATTAATCTTTTCCAGTAATTTAATTTATCACTTTGTGTCAACAGCCAATGAAAGTCACAGGAAAAATCAAATGTGTGAAGTTAGAGAAGATGATTATAATTTAGCCACAGGTCTTAAGATGCATGTTGAAATGAAATCTGGCTGTGATATTGTCCATGGTCGTTTGGTCACGGACAACTAAACACGCTGAAAATGGAGAGGTGGACAGTATAGGCAGGTGACCTTGCATTGCTTGTTAAAACTCCAGTGTTGGGAAACACAATCTATCATTTACAAAATAAAGAGGCTTCACACAAAAAAGCCTAGGCTAGACTGACCTTAAATTAAGTCTTGCCTGGCTGAAAGAGAAACATTAAATTATGGTGAAAGTACATGTAATTGACAGAAAGATTGGATCTGTACCACAAGAAACAATTCATACTTGGAGGAGAGGTGAGTAATAGAAAATTGATACACCATTCTCTTAGTTGACAGGCAGTGATTAATTATGGAGAAACAATGCACAAGGGAAACTATAATTGAAAGGGGCATACCATAGGCCTATGTTAATCACTTTGGAGTTGAAATAATCACAAAATTACTGAATGACATATAATAGTGGACACATACCCCATGACTTAATGAGGTCCATATTTATAGGCTTACCTAAGAAACCAGAGACCACAGAATGTGAAAAACACTGTACAATCAGCCTCATGAGCCAAATAACCAAAAATACTTCTCAGAATCATCATCATGAGAAAATAAAATCAGAAATAAGTCCAGAAAAATGTGGCTTTGTAGAAGGCAAAGGTACCAACAATGCTATATATATTTTGAGAATATTAATAGAGAGGTCTATAGAGGTAAAAACAGATCTGTACATCTGTTTTATAGACTACACGAAAGCATTTAATAAAGTTAAACATAGTGAAGTTATACACATGCTAGAGAATTTGAACATTGACGGTAAGGATTTAAGAATCATCAAGAACATGTACTGGCAACAAACAGCAGCAATAAGAGTAGGAAATCAATTTGGGCCTTTTCAACAAATAAAACAAGGAGTCAGACAGGGATGCGTACTATCACCAGACCTGTTCTCTTTATACAGTGAAAAAACATAATGCATGCAATAGTAGATATCCAAAGGAATATCAGTGGGAGGACATAACATAAATAATTTGAGATGTGTGGATGACACTGTTCTGATTGAAACAAGTGAGAAAGACCTTCAAGATTTAAGACCTTCAAGTAAAGAGAAAGGCCTCTTCCTAAATATCAAGAAAACAGAATTAATGGTTATTTCAAAGAAACAAAATAATACACCTTTCAAGATCAAAGTGAATGATATAGTATTAAAATAGGTCCATCAATTCAAATATTTAGGTACAGCAGATGGAAGAAGTTCAACAGAAATAAGAAGCAGAATAGGACAGGCAAAAACAATATTCAGAAAAATAAAAAAATATATTGTGTAATATGATCTTGTCATTAGAGGTGAGAAAGAGCATTGCTATATAACCCCTATACTAGCATATGGTGAGTCTTGGACAATAAACAAACTAGAAAGTGGGAAACTAGAGACAATAGAGATGTGGTTCTATAGAAGAATGCTGAGAATACCATGGACTGCCAGAAAAACTAATGTAGAGGTGTTGAAAGAGTCAAATGCAAAACAGACCTTAATCAATAATATAAGAAAAAGACAATCTTCTTTTTTTTTGCCACTTCATGAGATAAGGCAGGTTTGGAGAACATAGTCACAACAGGCAAAATTGAAGGCAACAAAGAAAGAAGGCGACAACCTGACACGGCAATAAAACAACAACGACCTTGATACATAATACTGTGGACAGAGAGCTGTGGAGAGCCATGACCGCCTACGCCAGCCGGCATGGCATCTGATGATAATAACTGTCATAACCGTATATAACAAATTTCGGTTATAATGCACATATTCTGTCAGACCTGACCAATTCATTATAATGGTATTCCACTGTACCTATTTAACCAATTTTATATACATATATATAAATGTTTTAAATATATCTTCCTAGATGATCTCTATATCTGACATATGATCAAGTTGCAGTGATTTACCACAAATTTTTTTTTAAAGGGGCACGCCTCTCCAAAAAGAGAGGCAAACTCATTAACTACCACACATTTTTTATGTCTCCGCTGTCCCCATCATGTTTTTTTATTTTTTTAAATATTTCTGCCATTACATGATCTCATATTTTTTATTTTCAGTTTTTCTCCAGCTTTTGGAGCCATTTATCATTTATGTCTTTCAAATATTATTATATCTCATTATTCTGCTTCAAAGCTGTTGCCGTACAAAATTTTTCCAATTAATGTTTGATTAAAAAATTTTTTTTTGCTTTCACTTTCCAATAATCAGCATGATTTCTCATGTGATTTATGCTGGAGAGCATGAATACTTTGTGTTAATGTTTTATTTGTGCATCAAGTCATAGAATATCCATTTTCAGCAAGACTGTGCTTCAGGTTGGCTTCTTTAGCTATAGCTTTCATTCTATTGACAAATATGAAGAATTTATCATATCTATGCCAAGAAGGCTTATCCTGTGCCTTTTATCTAGATAGCCTGTCTTCTCTGAGTGCCAGTTTTGAGTTTGGAAACTGTAATTGGTGTTACACTTTGGTCTATTACCTGTATGTCTATCTTGGATGAGATGATCAGTCACTAGCGAACTAGTTTCATGTTCCAATAGTCAGGCTCCACCCATGTGTTGTCAAGGCCCAAAAGGGGAGCAAAGAATAGCAACACTGTGTACCTTCCATGCATGTCATACAAGGCGACTAAGGAGGTTATGGGATGGAGTTGGCTGTCCCATCCCATATAGGGTCAGTGACCCAAAGCCACGCTGAAGCTGAATATGTCAGGCCAAAAGGTGCAGATATCAAAGCAATGCTGTAAACCGTGACACAACACATTCCGTTCTCTGGACTACATCCTGTTGATCTGCAGGAGTTTGAGAACACACGCAAAAGAAAAGAAAATAGTTAGGCTCAACATACTGTATTGGCTCTTACGCTGAGATGATCCATTATGCCTAAGTGGACTTTGGTTGTTTTTGCCGTCTTGAATGAGGTTCTGTGAAACTGTTGTATGAACAAAGCTTCCTGACACATTTGTTCTTTCATCTCTTGTACAAATTGACTTGTAGTGTATTCTCAAACGTGAATGTTGCCATCGTTTTTATTTCTGTATTTCATTGTCCATAAGTGCACCACTTGTACTATCCTGTAGCATTGTCCTACCCAATAGAGATCATGGGTCTTCAACTGATTCCATCACAATGGAGATCATTGTATCTCTTGTGATATGTATTTCTTGTATGGCACTTGGGTCCAGACCAACATTATATTCCATTCATGTTGTAGAGGTGACTAAGGAAGCTGGAAGATAGGCTGAAAACCTGACAGCCATAAAAAGCTGTATTGTCACTGAACAAGAACAGTTCAGTAAACTCTAGTCTTTTAAAAGAACGGGTCTCTGGTTACATAGAAAAATGAAACTTTGTACTCAAATGCCAAAAGGATAGTACAGGAATGATATCCTGACTGATTATAATAAAATGTTTAATATTGCATTCTAATGAGAATAAAAGAAAGGCTTTTCTTGCACTTTTCTTTAACAGAATGACCATTAAAAACAAAAAAGGTGAATTAATTACATGTTATCTGATCAATGCAAGACCATACAGTTAAGAGCAATAACAGTGATAATACTATTGAATATACCCATTAAGTACCTAAAACATCAAGAATTACGGACACCGATTCTGAAAGTTCTCAATGAAATTGACATATGGAAAGATACAGAGCAGATGTCTAAGGATAGGGTAGGTTGGAGATAATTTGTTGCAGCCTATGTTCTCTGATAGCCAGTTGCTAATTGTAGTGTCAATAATTTTTACTCTCTTTATGACTCCTGTAACAAATGGGTATATTTGTAGGATAGGAAAAGTTAACCCACTTTAGTTGATTCTTATGACATGCTTGACAGGTTATCATCATCGTCAGGTGCCATGCCGGCTGGCTTAGGTGGTCATGGCTCTCCACAGCTCTCTGTCCACAGTATTATGTATCAAGATCGTTGTTTCCCTGCAGTGCCAGGTTGTCAAACTGTCTAAATATTTTCTCACTGACAGGTTATAGTGTTATTATTTTGTGCTTGCCTTCCAGTCCTTGGAAACATATAGGTGGTTGGTTGCTAATTCAGTGGTCCATGCCCTTTGACTAATAACAAATGGGGAATGATTACTATTACACATAATAGCATCACATCGCTCGAACTGGATAGCTCTGGTTTCTGTCCTATGCACTGTATTCGGTGCTGGAAGGAACATAAAATACATAGGTAGAATGGTTACTAAATGTAATGAAAACTATGTTAATACTAAGGGAACGAGGTAGTGTAATGTTAAGTCATTTGCCTGCTGACCAGTAAACTCAGGTTTTGAAATCACTTATTAGTCGTGTGACGCATGTGGTTGCGTCTGTGGGTCTCACCAATGGCCCACTAGACATACCACCCATGCAACAGAAAACCTTAGTGGATGACATGCTGTTATATTGAGGTTATCTTCTTATAGAAGCTTCATGGCACGTCATCTATACAATTATGCTTTTACTTTGTTGTTGAAATGTGTTTCATGATTATCTGAATATATATGTATGCACCCTCTGTGGTTGGGATGGAGCCTGATATGTACTGTGCAGCACTGGGGAGGAGGAAACTGACAGCACCATTTTTTCTTATGGCTGAATCCCATCATAGAGGCACAGTGACTCAGGATGTGATAATCCTTTTGACTTTAACATTTGGTTGCATGCCCGGAGCAACAGAGAAGTTCGGCATAACCAGTAGTCAATTGGTGGCGGGGAATGAGCATAGTGAACCCTATCTTGACTACAGTAGCTAGGAGCAGTACATAGGTTGAAACCTACCTTCCTGGAGGTGTGATAGTTATTCTCTGGCTCTGTATCGGGGTGGGCAGAAAATCCACAGACTTCCCAACAATATAATGCCATTTAATGGCATTAGGTCAAAGGACATGAGTCCATGGACCTCTGGATCAGCAACCAACCATTAGTCGTGTGCAATAAAAATTACTCCCACGACTTACCAGGAAGTAAGGTACCAGGGCTCATTCTCTGGGAAGTTTGAGGGATGGTGCCATCACCTTTGAGAAAATTCAGTAGATGATGCTAATCAGATGGTTTCTAGGCAATCACTGACTAGGCAGCTGAGCACTTATGGGAAACAGTGTGTTATGTTATGAAGCTGTTTCATAACTCATTACCTTTACCACTGTGTAACAATAGCATACAATATATTTATTTGATATGGATAATGAATAAAATAAATTCCTAAAAAAAAGTGATTGCATGTTTTTATGTGTCCAAAAATTTTCAATTAAAACATTTTCTCATCATTATATGAATAAAAAAAAATTATGTGTGTCATGAACGCTCAAAGTATGTAGAAGGAAAATGTTCAATTCTGCGAAATACAGCTAGCCACTTCTCTCCCTTATTTCGTGTCACCTTCTGACCTTCTTCTGTACTGTTGTATATCTTGTCTACTACAATGTCAGTTTTCTGAAGGATACAAATAGACATTATTATAGAAATACAAATAGAAATTATACAAGTACTATCTATCTATCTATCTATTCGCTGAAACCATTTGTTGCCTTTCGGCATTGGGGGTAGAAGAGTTTTCTGGAGATGGTCCTCTTATGTGCTGAGTATATTGTGGAATTTGTCGCCTCTTTTATTTCAGTGGTCCATCATTTTCATGGTCGGCCTCCAGGTCTTCCTTCACTGTATCTGTGTAGCATCGCTTGCTGTGGTATGCTGTTTGATGGTAGTCTGCTGATGTGTGCAAACCATTTGATCTGTTGTCTCTTAAATGTATTCTAAGAATTTGTGTGGTGCCTGTTTTTTGTTGGATGTCCTCATTCCTCACCCTGTCTCTTAATGATATTCCTAGGATTCTGCGTAAGCATGCCATTTCAGCTGTCACAAGCTTAAGTTTGTCTTGTGTTATCTTTGTCCATGTTTGGCATTGGTAGCAAAGCGTTGGCATAATAATCGTTTTGAATAGTGTTATTTTGTATATAGTGTTATATACAAGTACATTAGAAATACAATATAAATTATACAAGTACATTAGACATAATTATAGAAATACAATAGAAATTATATGAATACAAATAATTATAGATATAGTATTCCTATATGCAGCTCGTTTCTAGCAACTTCACACGTCACTCACAGGTCCTGTATTCTGACCATATACACAGAAGTGATACACTCCTTGATTGTATTCAAAATATAAGCATGATCCAACATTGTAGCACTATAGTGCATTAATAGGTGAACAATCAAGACATCTAAGGGTGTGTTATGCACACTTTTAGTCCTACATATCCTCAGATATAATCATACATTTCATTCCACCTCTGCTTAGTGCATCCATCTCATCATATTCTATGTTAGCATTATCTAACAGTCACTAAATAAATGCAGTTTGTTCCACTTATAAAATGAGATTTACAAGAATTCTTGGAAGCTCTGAGAAAGTGAAAGCGGTTTTAATTCTAAATACTATAAGTAAGTGTCTTGAAGTGGCCTGGGAAGGGGGGGGGGGGGCTGTGTGTCCGGATGTGTGTCAGAGGCTGTATCATGTCTAGTCTTGATTTCTTTAATCAAGATGTTTATGGGGGTTTCCAGGCGCATATGGTGTTATGTAATGTGTTGATTGATCCATTGATGTATACTTACATGGTTTATCCTCCTTCATGCTGCATGTGGTTGCATCTGTGGGTCTCACCAATGGCCCACTAGACATACCATCCATGCAACAAAAAATCTTAGTGGATGACATGCCGTTATATTGAGGTTATCTTCTTATAGAATCTTCATGGCATGTCATCTATACAGTTATGATTTTGTTTTGTTGTTGAAATGTTTTCATGTTTGCCTGAATATATATGTATGCACCCTCTGTGGTTGGGAGGGAGCCAGAGATGTACTGTGAAGCACTGAGGAGGAGGAAACTGACATCACTGTTTTTCCTATGGCTAAGGCCCATCATAGAGGCACAGTGACTCAGAACGTGACAATCCTTTTTACTTGAACATTTGGTTGCATGCCTGGAGCAATAGAGAAGTTCAGCATAACCAGTAGTCAATTGGTGGTGGGGAATGAGCACAGTGAACCCTATCTTGGCTACAGTGGCTAGGAGCAGTGCATAGGTTGAAACCTACCTTCCTGGAGGTGTGATAGTTATTCTCTGGCTCTGTCCCGGAGTGGGCAGAAAATCCAGACTTCCCAGCAATATAATGCCATCTAATGGCATTAGGTCAAAGGACATGAGCCCATGGACCGCTGGATCAGCAACCAACCATCCTCCTTCATGTCATCAGGTGTGAGTAAACATTGTATAGAATGTTCATTTTATATTTACTTATTCCTCCTGATTTAATTTAGTTTAGTATATTTTTTTGTTCCTATCAATACCAGCTCCTTGTCATGGAGCTTAAGTATTTCACCAATGGCTGAAAAAACTATACTTGACCAGACCTACTCACATTTGATTTGAGCAAGACCACTGTGTGCATTATCGAGTTAAATTCTAGTCCACAGGAACTCAAGATTTCTATATCGTGGCAAGAGACTGTGCAAATCTAACATTGCACAGAGTCAGAAAGATTGCACTGGTCACCTTCTAATGACGATCTACATCCTTTGCAAGCAAAGATGATCATAGTATTAAAAAAGGTCAACTTAAGCTTCATTGTTTGTGAGTCCTCAGATGAATGCTGTGTCCAGTCCAGACTATGAATGACCTGTTGCAGTATGAGCAGGAATATAGTAGGTCTTGAGAAGAGGAACAACAATCTCATCCTTAATCACCATATAATTATTATTGTGAATGCAGTGCGATAGAGAAAGGAATGAAAGGTGGAGTCTTGCAAAAGCACCTAAGGCCATAGAGAATCTAGCATTGGAATCTGAATCCATGACAACATTCTGCAAATATTATTCACCTGTGATTAGTGGTCCTGCTCTGTGGCGGCAAAGTATGAAATGATTCTGTGATGTCTAACGTATGGGGCTCAAATTCTGCTGCAGGTAATTCAACATCCGGATAGTTTAGAAAATAATGGCAAACTACTAATGCTGGACTGATGGCTAAATCCTGTATAGGGTATGCTAGCAATTTTCTTAATGACTAGTGCAGATTGTGCGTGTGGTATACTGTTCATGGCCGTCACCATCCATGAACAATAGCAACCTGTCATCTACTTAGTTCTTTGATAGCAAAGTGGCAAGCAGGAGATCTAAGCCCCATAATTTCTTTGGGATGAAAAGGTCATAACAACCAACCCAGATCATGTATAGGACTACATCAAGTTAAACAAGAGCCTCTCCCATCATGTCCTATTTCAAAAGTATACGGCTACATCAAGCTAGAAAAGAACTCCTCCCACCATGTCCTATTTCAATGTATAAGACCACCAATACACCAAGTTAGACAAGAACTCTTCCCACCATGTCCATCTATTCAAAACACTTTATATGGAAGTCTATCCAAAGTACATAAAACAGGCAGATTTTACACACTGACATGGAAAATAAAAAGTTCTGGACAGAAGTTATAGCTCTTTGGTTGTCTGTCTTCATAATTAAATCCTGTTGGTTAAATATTATAATACATTATACCCATCATTTAATGCAGTATATACATACCATTTTGTCCAATAGTTAGATTTGGGTACCATTGCATTTTTATTTTTCTTATTTACAAAATCCTTCTGTTGCATCATCTTTTTTTTAAAAAAGCAATTTTTGCCACTGTTCTATTAATTATCTTTGTCTCCACAACCTGCCGTAGAGTTTTCCTGCTATGCCTGAGCAAATTTTGGAACATTTTTAGTCATTTATGGTAATATTTCAATTTTTATAATTTCTCCCTCACTATTCTGTCCACAGGAACAATTCTGACATCAAAATATTCAAAAATAAATAGGCAATAAAACTCAGTTTAGTTTGTTTGCTTACATACAATATTGTGTTGGTTATGAAAAATTTAATTTAGAAAAAACAAAAAAGATATGGGGGAAAAAACAATAGAAATGTGTACATACCCAAGCTTAATCTCAGAAAATTGAATCCTAATCCATTTATTTTAAAATAAAACACATCTGCATATATCCTGAAGCATTTTATAATGTATACAAGTATTTATATATAAAATTATTACTTATAAATGTCACATTGTCTTGATATGAGCAAACGCATACAAAATATGTATTTTCCATAAAATGTTCTATGCTTAAGGCTTACATTTTGGTGCCAGATATTTATTTACATAATCTTAATCTTATATATATATATATAATAAAAATTTCTATGCCTTATATAAAGGTCTGAATCTTCACATCCAAATGTAATACACACACAAAAATCTTGTTTTTGAATGTAGGTAATGGTGACAGTCATACATTGCATTGGAAACACCCCCCCCCCCCCAAAGCTTCATCACTAGGGCTCGGATTTGTATGACCTAAAAATCCTGAAATATGACATGCAAATATGACCTAAAAAAGGCAAAATATGACCTAAAATATGCTAAATATGACGAAATATGACCATAAGGTTTTTCTCATTTATGAACCAAAAAAAACGCAAATTATTATTGTTTGCATGTTTTACGCATTACATAGTAGTCATAGTACCTACATAGTAGTAATACTTAAACAAAGCATGTATAAAAACACCACATTTATTCCTCAGTTTTCATTGTTTGTACAATTGCAACCAACAACAACATGCATTTTTAGAGTTTCAAATTTGAACGATCGTCGATTGTCACTGACAATTGTTTTATATTTTGAAAAACTTCGTTCTACATCACATGATGTCACAGGGGCAAATCTAAATAATGTCAGATCATTTGCTGACCTCACACATTTGTAACCTTGACCTCACACAGTGTACAGTACAATATTTCTCCATCGGTACTTAATACTTTTGAACCAAATTCCTGCACAAATTTACGCAACTTTGCACCATTAGTATTAGACACTTTAGGCATTGTAAAACAAAGTTATTCCAGTGAATCAACCATAAACAATATAAAATATAACACTATTATTAAGACTATTATATAACTATGAGCTAGAGCACGAGATCATGTAGTCACTGTTGCAAATGGCAAATTAATAATTGTAACATACAAATGGGCGCCAAACGGTTTAAATTGAAACTGGAAGTTTTATTAAATCCAGGAATATTCGCTCTTGACGTTGAAACATTTGAAATTGTTTCCTACAATTTACTTTCGAAACAAAACCCAGAAAATTCTTTTGAAGTATTGAGTGGATGTCACTCCCTTTTTGATTCTCAGATGCCGACTGACATCAAAGAGTTGACTGATGTCTTCCCTTCCCTACAGTCGCATGAAAGACACACATGCATATTCACTAATACACACATTCAGAAATATAGCCAATCCTCACAATTTGTCTCTAAACATAGTTTAAGATGTGCTAACATTGATAAGCAAACGGAATACACCAGAACGTTGAGTACACCAGAAAATATGCAAAATATGACCTAAATCTCCAATTTCAGGCAAAATATGACCTCATCAAAATTATGGTCAAAATATGCATTTATATGACAAATAAAAACAGCTTAAAATTGTTCAGAAATGCTTGAAACATGTAGAAATTAACTTAAAACTGAAAATATGCTTCAGGAAAAAAATATGACATTTCATGAAAATCCGAGCCCTATTCATCACACTCAATACTGAATCAGAATTTCCATAAAACTGAGATCGTAATAATTCCATACAATCGCCTACAATTGTATCGCCATCTTATCTAATATTGGAATCATTACCTAACGTATTTTGGTACATTTCAAAATCCTAACTAGCTGTAAAACAATGAGAACGTCTGGATTTCATTACTACAAATACAAGTAGCAATAAGTTGCACAAACTTAAAATGTAAACACACTTGTTTATATGAAATTATTGTTCAAATACAACCTTTATTATTTCTAATGAAGCATGCCTTTCTAGATCGATTATCTCTGGATTGAAAGTACCACAAATAGAAACTAGGTTTGATTTTATGGATATCATGTTTATAATTTGAGATAGTAAATTTGTATCAAAATGAAGATTTAAGTGGCTCAGTGGATGGGAGCTGTTAACCTTTACGACTCTGCGGTCGCAATAATGCGCCTATGAGAACAGCTCCGTTGTGCCTGCAGGCGCAATCCCGCTACATAGGATATCGCCCGATTCCCGAGTACGGAACTTCACAAAGTAATGATCCCGTGACGTATAAAACACGCCAAACGACGCTAGGAATACGTCGCAGTTTAAAGGTCAAGTTACTTTACTCATTACGACTGCAAGAAGAGAGAAAACCGGCTGGTTTTGTCAGCGAATTTCTGGAACGACGGTGGCCATTTTTTCGCCATATTTTACTATCAAATTGAGTACCGCGTGGCATGGCTAAGTGATCGTGAATACATGTTTTAATTGTTGTTTTTTATGTTTAATATGTTGTTATTTGATAAGAATGTTTGTGTAGTCGTTCAAAAACACAAAAATAATATGTATCAGGGGTGCCACGTGTGTGCTTAGACAATAATTACGCTGCGTGTCGGGCTAGACCTAGTGTTTACCGGACGGACGTTATATGCGATTTCTTATAAACTACATGTTTTAATTGTTGTTTTTTGTGTTTAATATGTTGTTATTTGATAAGAATGTTTGTGTAGTCGTTCAAAAACACAAAAATAATATGTATCAGGGGTGCCACGTGAGTGCATAGACAATAATTACGCTGCGTGTCGGGATAGACCTAGTGTTTACCGGGCGGACGTTATATGCAATTTCTTCACGTTTTATTAGTTTTTTTTAGTTCATCTTATACTAGTTTTGATATAAAACAATATATATACAATAAGTATAGGTATTTATGAGAATTTTATCAATGTTTCCACGCATTGCTCAAGTATTAGGGTCGTCAAGAAGTTACATGTGCGATTTGAAAATTGCGTTTTGCGATTTTCCCCCCGAATTTTCAACTTCACAACTTGCTCACAACTGTCATATCATACATACAACAACAACAACAAAAACATGACTATATTCACTATTCACTCCTTTATTTAGATATGCAAAAATTATTTTGATATCTTTTAAAATAAAAAAGTTATCACGTTTTCAAAACACCCACCATCAATAACGAAAATTTTCCAAAAAAGAATTCAGGCCCAAGGGGATGTTTCTTAATTTTTAATTCAGGGCCCTAAAGGTTAATTAATGTATATTAATCGTCATCAGGTGTCATGTCAACTGGCATAGATGATCATGGATCACCACAACTCTCTATTTCCAGTATCTTTTAGCAGAGTCACTGTTAACTGCTTTGCCACAATGTCAGACAATTTAATATTTTCTCACACTGTCATCCTCAATCTCTCTTGTCTGTTGTAATGAAGTAAAGTATATTATATCACATTATATGGTTACCTGTTCATCATCTGGTACTCTCTCAAAAAGAGGGAATGTAGTAAAATGATCCACCATCCACTCATGAAGGTCTTTGACATCAGTTATTGTATACACAAATCCCTAGAGAAAAATATAATATATCAATTGTAAACAATGTTTATATGTAAAATCTAAAGTTGTGCAATCAAATGATGTACACTAAACTCACAGACCAGGCAAGATATTACCTAGAAATACATAGACAAAATGATATTTGAGTAGGAATCAACATCACAATACAGGTACATTACTAGAATTGGTCAGTTCGCTGATCCATCAGCCATCTAAATGTGTACTGTCCTTATGGCAACCAGGCCTGGAGTTCTAAATCAGGGTGCAATGAATAGGGTCACTGTCTTCTTTCCAAGCATGTCATAGGTGACTAAGGAACGTTGCGGGATAGGTTGACAACCTGTGCCTTCTGAAAAAAATCATTGTCTCATTATCTCCATGAATGACGAATAGATACAGGCCAGGGGACATTGCTCCTTTGTCCTTTTGTGGTAGACTCCTAGGTGATGAGGAATGCTAGATATGCCATCACGGTTGATGGGTCAACAAATCTGACAGAAGAATGATGAAATAGTTGATCCAGAAGTGTCTGCTATGCTCCTGGCAGACAGTGGTGATACTGGCACACTGGAAGGTCTCCTATTGGGGACTAAATATGCATTCATAACACCCCCCCCCCCCCAAACACACAAACATGTCTTTGAGACAACCTTATATGTGTCTGGGCGCCGCAACAGTTACATGACAAAACCTATACTTTTATCACAAAGACTATGTGCTGTCAAGAGCTACCTACTCAGAAAAAGAGATTATTTCATCATCATCGGGGTGCAAAGGGAACGCATTGCTCTAGACAGACCCAGGGTTAGCAGATAACCAAGATCCCAAATGTACCTCCACGCGGTGCACCCTGGAAACAGAAATACAGCAGCTCGTGCTGATTCTGGCCAAATCATTTGGGGATCGTGTCCGAGAATGTGGAGGTAGCAGATGGAAAGAGATTTGACTGCACAAGAGACAGACAATATCTCCGACACCACCAGCAGCACCACATATAGCGACACTGTCGACATACAGTGAAGCTAGTCAGTCCAGTCCGAACATTGGAGGGTCGGCCAATGTAAAATGCACGTAAAGATAGATGCATGGCAAGAGACAAATATATTTCATACCGAGTACAATGAAACAATGAAAGGGCAGAACAGCGCTAGAGGGCAGCGCGAACTGCAAATAGAAAATGAAAAATTCCTAGGTTAGGGGAACTACAAGCTCCGTCAGCTCGAGACGAGCTTCTAGTTACCTGTGTTCCTTACAGGCAGAAACCCAGACCCATTCATTGGCGTTTGGTAAAGCAAGAAGACCTAATCCAACTCTAATGTCGAGCCTTCCTAAACCGGAAATATGCTCGTGAAGAGAAAGGGTTCTGTACTCGATGCGCTCAGGCACAAAAGGGACAACGATTTAGCCCTGGCCCAACTCTACTGTCAGGTTTTCCTATACCGGAAATACACTTGAAGAGAGAAAGGGTTCAGTACCTGATGGGCTCAGGCGCTATTGGGACAAGGACGCTCAGCTCGAGAACGCCTTGCTCTCAAACGCGTGGTGTGAGACTCGAACTTGGACAAGGGGTACACGATGTCGGTGAATCACACCTCGGCTAAGAGGGCGAAAGAGCCATGGTCCAACTCCTCTGTTGAGTTCTTCCCCTTAAGGAACCAGGCTCATGGATGAGAAACGGTTCAGTACCCAATGGGCACAGGCACAGCAAGTCCAATTACACGAGGCAAGTTCATAGACAGTGGAACACCTCGTTCGAGTCAGACGAGAGCAAAAAATCATCTGGGCGAAGAGTCTCCACTACGCGTGCCTGGAGACAGATATAGAGGCTGTCACAGGCTAAGGGTAGCCCACCCGAAATGTCAAAGCATGCCGAAATCGGATGTGCTAGGCCTACAAGGCGCATAACGGTGGCACAACGTAATCACGCTCCCGGTGGAAATCGCACGGATATCCGTGATGGTTACAATGGAGCGAACGAAAAACAAACAAACAATTATCCTCATCGTGTAAGAGCTTAATATACTGGTCAGTTGCTAATTGTGCATTCAGATTTTTCATGAGAGGAGGCACTTTCTCCCTTGATCACTCCCATTTTTATCATTTCAAGAACATGATCTCTTTGAAAATAGGCAGAATGATGTTCACTAATCTTATAATTCAGATAAAATATTACCTAGAATAATAAAGAAACATTGGCATGAATGTGTTGATGCTGGGATTTCTTCTGCATTTTCTCTCAAACTTCTGCAGATTAGCAGGATGTAGTCCATTAAATAAAATGTGCTGTACCATAATTTACAGCTTAGCTATGATATCTGCACCTCTTGGCCTGAGACATTCGATGTCAGATTGTGACAGTCTATGGGAATGAACAACAAACTCCAACCCCCTAAATTTCCTTAGTCTGCAGGTACATGCACGGCAGGTAGCAGTGTTGCAATTCTTTGCTCCCATTTCAGGACAGAACACACATACCAGGAGTGGTTACAGATACCTCCTTCCAGTTGTAAAACCAGGCAAGGACATAACTGAGCTTAAGAGCTACCCCATCATCATGCTGCAGCATGTGTATGGAAAGGTGCTAGAAAGGATCAATGGAAGACAGGTGGCCATCGTTCTAGAAAACATGCTTACTCCCCAACACCCTTGGATCATAAAGACCTTACAGAGACACAACTACCAATGCAGAAATTCTGGCGTACAATATTTATGAGGGCTTTCAGACAAAAGATGAAACAGTTGCAGCGATAGATCTGGAAGATGCGTATAACAGAGTCAGTTTCAATGATCTTGTCCATTTTCGATGATAGCAATGGTGCTTATGTCTAGACCAGTTGCTTTATGGTTGAGATCCTAGATCAAGAGATCAGAAGGGATTTCCAATGTCACCTGTGTTTTTTAAAGTCTACTCTTACAAAACTTGCACAGATGCAGGCAGATAAGAGTCCTCACTTATGTGGATGACCTCTTATTGTACAATGTTTGCAGAAACAGATATTGCAATGAGGGTGTAGCAACTTTCACTCTGGTGCACAAGTTAAATGAGTTGCAGTCATTATTCCCTCCAAGGCAAAGATCATCTGGTTCTTATTGAACAAGATAGTAACAGGCACTGCCAACTGCACCGGTAGCGACATTCACCCAGCAGACTATGAAATACTTAGCAATCATGTTCGATAGAAACCTTTCCTTTGCAAAACATGTCATCAATGTCATTCAGAAAGCAAAGAACGGTATTAATGCAATTGAATGCAATCATGGCACTCACAGAGATGCAACAGTGGACACTTTTTTGTTGATGCAGGCAGTGGTACTATCTGTTATGGGCTATTGTCTGGGATTACTCACACTGCCACAAACACAGGTTGATAGGCTGGAGAGTACTGTGATGATGACTGCATCAATCATGCATCCCCACAAACAACTATCCTTATTAGTTTAGTCTACAATAACCTCTAAATTCTGTATTTTAGTATGAAATAACCCAATAATTTTGTATTTGTCTAAAATAACAACTAAATTCTGTTTCAGTCTAAAATAACACATAAATTCTGTATTTCAGTCTAAAATAACCCCTAAAGTCTGTATGTTTAACCCAAATTCAATGTGTACTTTAAAGTATCAACACAGACATACTCCACCAAATTTGAGTGTGTTCTATGTATGTTGCTGGTTACTTCTATTGTATTATATGGTCCTGGAAAGAATATGACACTTGATATATATTGTATGGTTGTTAGAGTTGGACCTCACTGAGGACATGGAGATCACAGGTTTTTGAGTACAAATACTACAGATGAATTCTAAAAATTTCCTATACGGAACATAAGACAAATTTGTATGTAAGAAATAAAATAGAGATGTATGCAGGTCTACAAGAACCATTTCTTTCAATAGTGAAATGACAAAAACTAGCATAGTTTGGACATGTAGACTGACATGATTCCTTGTCAAAAACAATACTGCAGGGAACTGTCAAAGGAGAAGAAGCAGAGGAGGGGAAATAAAATCATCAAGAAAGACAACATCAAGAAAGGATATGACAAGATTTTTCCTCACACATTCGTATCATTAAAGATAGAAATCGCTGAAGGACTCTGTGCGCTGAAGCATCCAATGTGGTTTCCCTACAAACCTGAAGGGTTACGAGTTTATTGATTGATTTATATCAGACAAAAGAAGATCTATGGTATGCATTTTTTAATGAAGTTAAATTGTCTAGTACTCCACTGTTTGGATACTCATCAATTTTGCATATTGTCACTACTTGCTCTAAGCATCCAATTCTGTTCCAGAGAAATTATGCCTGTCAGATAATTGTTTTGCTGTAGTTCAGCTTGATCTGTTCATCGTGCATAAACATCATTTCTGTCTGTCGATTGCACAATTGCAATTATTGACCAAGACTAACATAAATATCATTTCTGTCTGTCGATTACACAATTGCAATTATTGACCAAGACTAACATAAATATCATTTCTGTCTGTCGATTACACAATTGCAATTATTGACCAAGACTAACATAAATATCATTTCTGTCTGTCGATTACACAATTGCAATTATTGACCAAGACTAACATAAATATCATTTCTGTCTGTCGATTACACAATTGCAATTATTGACCAAGACTAACATAAATATCATTTCTGTCTGTCGATTACACAATTGCAATTATTGACCAAGACTAACATAAATATCATTTCTGTCTGTCGATTACACAATTGCAATTATTGACCAAGACTAACATAAATATCATTTCTGTCTGTCGATTACACAATTGCAATTATTGACCAAGACTAACATAAATATCATTTCTGTCTGTCGATTACACAATTGCAATTATTGACCAAGACTAACAAACAGCAGCACTTCTCTGTTAAATGTAAAGGAATGTCCCATGCTAGCAATCTGCCATCAGGGATGAAGATAACTCTTCATGTACTAAGCTGCTGCAACTATTAGGTGGAATGGTCAGTTCTTTTCTTGTTGTGTTTGCCTTCCCCAACTCATGTGTCAGGTACTCATTTACAGCTGGTTTGTCTGGATAAATGGTTTTATCAGGCAAGAAATCTCGACCCGGATTTTTTGTGTTCAGTCATGGTTTCAAACTTGGCACGTTGTAACCCGATGAAAGTAAGCAAGCTCACTATAAACTAGACTACCATGCTCCATTTTTCTCAGTTACAGCGGTTACAGACATAATTATTACCCCTGGCTTCAGCACGTAAGCATATTCAGCAAGTAATGTCTTGTTGATAATCCGCCACTTGTGTTTAGCTTTCTTGAAATGAGGGTCAGGAAACAGGAAGAACATTTTTGTTAGCTGTTGAAATACATGAGACATATTAAATACAATAGATGCAATGTTAAAGTTTCAAAAAATACTTTTAAAAATTATGCCCTTTTTTCATGCCTTTGAGATATATTGGGGAATACTGTATTAGGCCTGTATTTTCCATTAATAATATACCAAGGATGATATGGTCAGCATCACATCCACTGCCTTTACTGCCCAAGATATGGTACCCATTTCCTTAGACTGAGTTGGCTATTTTAAAAATATTTCCAGCTACCAGTAGATTGAATAGTGGAACCTTGGACCACTGGACTGGGAAGCCACTAATCACTGAGCTACCATTGGTCCCGAGCATTGTTATTCAATAGGAAAAGTGATTTTAAACATACAAATATTCTTCTTCCTCTGCATTTGTTCTCAAACTCCTACAGATTAGCAGGATGGAGTCCATTGAATAGAATGTATTGGTCCATAGTTTACAGCATAGGGTAGGTGGATGCAAAGTCTGAACTTTTCTCTTTTTTGTGTATTCTGACACCTAGACTTTAACTACTGGATAACAAACTGTTATCAGTGTATAGCTTATCCATTCATCTTATACATTAATGAGAGTATTTAAAACATATGATTATGTGTAGACAATACAATGAGAATTTATGAACATATGTAAAACAGGATCTTTGTCTCATTTTATGAAAATCGTAAATTTCATGAAAAAAACAAAGTAACCTGACAAGATAAAAGAACTTAACAAAACAACTTATATTTCAGTTGAACATTTAAAATATCACAATATTAATAACGGCAGGTAGAGTGAGAAGCTGAAAAAAAATGATAAAACATAGTGAAAAATATTTTCCCCCTTTGCTGAAAATCATCTTGTCCTTGAATTACCAAACTCCATTCTATCAGAGATTGGAATGTCGGCGTCTGACCTAGCCACATGTGGTTTCGGTAAACCCATAGATTAAAATTAATCTGATTTAGATCTTTGCCCAGTGCAGATCTTTACCCCCACCTAGCCTAGCTGTGACATCTGTGCCTTTTATCAATTAATTTGTTGAAATTGTATGTTTACATATGCACCCGAGTGGTACTCATAGAGCAAAGAATATAACCATTGTGTCATGTAAAACACATCATATCATAAATTATGACTAATCTGGCAATCACATGCTGTGATCAAGTTTTAAATATGACAAACATAAGCAAATCAAAATGTAAGCAAGTCATCCATGAAAGGTTTGGATGAGAGATGCCAATCACATTTGTAGATCTACCGTGCATTTTCAAGAGCACTGATGCTGAGATTTTGTGAATAATTGAGGTACTATGCCTGAAAACTATACATTTGTGTGTTCATAATTGGATTATTTACAAGGGCTGATACAGTTTAAATGGAAGCTATTAACCATTGATAGTGAGGCAGCTGCAAAAACATTAATTATGATTGGTTAGCTTGGAGCTCAGTGACCAAAATGGAAGTACAAGAACCAATTCTCTCGTATGGCTGACTTGCTATATTAGTGATATGGTTATAGACGTCCACCTTCCAGTAAAAGAGGTAAAATCACTGAACATAGTTAGTTACCAATTCCTAAATTGGATGTGTTGGACCATTGGCACAAAATAAAAATGGTGACAATGCATTTCCGTTCTCTGGACTATATCCTGCTGGAAATCTAGTAGGACCATTGTCCTGCTAAAGAGAGACCATTTCACTAATATAGTAAGCCAGTCGTACGAGAGAACTGGTTCTCATATTTCATACAATGATCATCGTCTGAGAACAAGTGAAAATTTTAAAATTAAGATATTTCCTAATACACTTGTTATTAAAACACTCTCTGTCCATTTCTGTTTTTAAAAAAATAAATAAATATATATATATAATATAAAACCATATATATACAGTGAATGTATGGTGGCCATTTTAAAAAAAAAAATAAAAACTAACCTGCCCTTTTTGAAAGAAGTTTGGTAAATATTTCATCGCATTTGATCTGATGCAAGCAATATTGTCATATTGGCTGGGATTCTGCTTTCTCAGGGCTTCAATACGCTTCTGGACATATTCACTGACCTTGACTCTAATCTCCATTCCCAGCATAAGTGTTTGTGGAAACAGCGGAGACAGAGCCACTATTGAACATAAATAACATTGATTGTGTACACACTTATAAACACTATATTATAACTAGTACTATATTTTAATCAAAGTCATTGATAGCTTGAATCTGTGAAACAAAATTTCATATTGAAAATTAAGTACCGGTATCTAAATAATGGTGATGATAAAACCAAAAATGTTAATGTTTTATGAGTAAGTCACTTTTGTTACCAAACATCCATCCATCTATATCCATAAATAACAGCCCATAAGGGCACCACATTAAATGTGGAAAAGTCCAGACCTATTAAATCCATGATGTTGTGTGCCCATTATTTTTTTTATCCCCCCCCCCCTTTCACCTTCAACTGTTCCCTGTATTGTTAGTGACAAAGAATTATGTCTGCATATATGTCCAAACCATGCAAATTTTCATCGTTTCACTATTTAGAGTAATTATTCTTCTTGACTCCAACTTGATTTCTTACATGCACATTTGTCTTATGTTCTCTAAAGGAGACATGTACAATTCATCTTTAACATTTATATTCAAAGGCTTGTAACCGTTTCTGTGTCTGCAGTGAGAGTCCAACTTTCACAACCAAACAACAGAATAGAAGGCACTAATTAATGATTTTTACTCTAACAATGCCAGTTGATGGAATTTTAATTTCAGTTTCATATTGACACTTTTTCTGGTATTGATAAAGAGGAGTTTGCAACAGAAACACAATATTCCTTACAGTACAGCGGACAATTATTGTCGTCTAAACATGATATTCCTTACAGTACATCAGACAACTATTGGCGTCTGTGATTATGACCTTATTCATGGAGAATTTGGCTGAATCTAGACCGGTTTTATTCAGTGCAGGATTTTCCATTTATTACAAATAGTATTCCACAATGTCAGACACAGTTATTAGATCAATTCAGCACTGATAATTGGAAATTTATTCATTTTATTATAGTTTTTCAATGAACACTTCAAAATGAATAATGTAGCTGATAATTATATTGAAAGTTACTCTTGTTCAGACAGAATAATAGTGATAAAACAGACTTAAAATCAAATACAGAATTGAACTATGATTTAAGTAATGAGGGGGTTATAGATCAAAACGAAATAGGTCTACAGATCCAGGAACAAGTGATGGGACACCTGCTTTGAAAACAGGAGCATGTCACTGCCATTGAAATATTTTTGATAAGAGCTTGAGATAATTATTTTTGGATAGCTTATTCTTGTTTGATAATATATGCAGCAAAAATGAAATCCAACAGGCAAAACTTTGAACAGGGTAATGAATTTTTGCTAATCACTGGCAACAAAATGTAACGCACAAATTGATGTTTCGACCACAATGACTACATTTAGTACAAATGAATCTTTTGGGAACAATGCCCATCATTCCTATGTATGATATTCTGTTGTTCAGTCATTTTCCTGTGTTTTGTTTCATCGATATTCAGGTGTGTTTTGTATATTTTCTTCTTTCTTCTGCGTTCGTTCTTAAATTCCTGCAGATTAGCAGGATGTAGTCCGGAGAACGGAATGCATTGTGTCATGGTTTACAGCATTGCTGCGATATCTGCGCCTTTCGGCCTGACACATCCGACTTCAGCATGGCTTTAGGTCATTTACCCTATATGGGATGGGACAGCCAACTCCATCCCATAACCTCCTTAGTTGCCTTTTACTACATGCGTGGAAGGTAAACAGTGTTGCTATTCTTTGCTCCACTTTCGGGCCCTGGCAACACACAGGCAATATATTTTCTATTTGTGTTATTTCATCTTTGACACTCTAGTTTTTACTCTTCATGGTTATATCTATATTTTGCTCTTGCATGTGAATGTGAACATGATTGTGTTCTTGATAAAGGCCTTGTCAGGACATTGGTGCAAATAAAACAGCGACACAACACATTCCATTCTCTGGACTACATCCTGCTGGAAATCTAGTAGGACCATGGTCCTGCTACAAGGGAGATCCAGCGGGAATTTGAGAATAAACGCTGAAGAAGAAGAATACAAAATTTAAAATTGGCACATCAGCAAAGTGTGCATGTGAGCAAGCCAACCAAACTTCAGAGCATATCCTTCAAGATTGTGCAAACTATGACATATTAAGGTGCACATACTGGTACAAAACAACCAATATAAGGAAACTGTGAAATATAACAACAATTGTACTTACGTAAACACAGGTTAATATAATCGTTTCACTCAGACACAACGGACTTAACTTAAAATAGTGGGTGATGATGTGCACACAAGAAAACATACAAATTACAATATACAAAACATATTCAACATTTCAACCAAAAGGTCTTTATCAAGAAATGCACAAAACATCAAAAGACCACGAATGGAAATTATTACGACACACAAACGTATCCAACGGAAATATGGAAATGAAATGCCGGAAGGACAGGAAAAACGTAAATATATGTGGAAATGAAACGAACAAAAAGATGTAATAAATGACAGAACAAAATGAAGACCAAGACCGCACCAACCCAGTACTAGACAAAAGAGTGGTTGGAATTGCGTCCAAAAGGCTTGAGGGTACCCAATTCAAAAATAAGATGATTTTCTAGAGTGTACCTAGATCTATCATCTGTGGTGCAGGATCTGATGGCAGTGACCTGAATATCAAGAGCACCATGATGACCCTCTTCGTTGAAGTGTGTGGCCACAGGAGTAGGTGTTCTGTAGGTATTCCACTGCCAGGGCTCTTTGCATCGATCAAAGCTGTTTAGGCAGACCTGTTTTCTATATGTTGCCTAAAATTCATAAGGCATTGAATCCAGGTAGACCTATTGTCTCTGCTTGCTCTTGTTCTACTGAGCACATTTAAGACTTCCTTGACAGTATTTTCCACGCCCTTAGTCGAACAACTGCCTTCATTTTTTAAAGACACTAAGCATGCCATGACCATTTTTTCTTCAGTCCAGTTGTCTTCTGACCATACTTATCGTCTGTTCTTGTTTGATGTTTGTTCTGTGTACACTTCTATACCCCATGCAGATGGTTTCAGGGCTCTGCAGTTCTTTCTTGACAAGAGTCCCCACTCCTCTGTATCCACTTCTACTCTTATCCGCCTTGATGAACTGGTGCTTACACTCAACTTATTTGAATTTGTTGGGCACTTTTTTTTATCAGATCAGTGGTGTTGCCATGGGCACCAAAATGGGACCTAGCTATGCTTGTCTGTTCATAAGACATCTTGAACATCTAGTTTGGTCGACCTATGATGGCCCGTTCCTATCTCTTTTCCACAGATACATTGACGATGGCATAGGTATCACCGACATGTCCGAAGTGGAATTGTATCGCTTCATCAACTTCATCGGCAGTTTCAACACTGATATTCAATTTACATCTAACATCTTCACTACCTCAGTCAACTTCCTTGACATCATTGCCACCATTCATCCCCCTTACTTTAGCACATCCGATTACTATAAACCTACTGATGCACATGGTTTTCTGCTCTACACTTCTCATCCTCCCGCGTGTCGCAACTCTCTGCCGTACTCCCAGCTTCTTTGCCTGCGTCGCTTATGTAGTGATTACGACGATTTTCTCGACAAGTCCTCTGAGATGATTGAGTTTTTCCGTAGACGCTCATTCCCTGACAGCATTCTTTCATCCGCTTGGCTCCATGTGCGCCAGTTGTCTCGCCTCGATACCTTGACAACTCTCAGGGTTCTTCCTCCTCCTCTGATAGGGTTAAACTTGTTCTTACCTTTCATCCCCATAACTCTTCTCATCGACGCATCATGCTCAAACATTATTCTCTTCTTCAGTCTGATCCTGACACCTGTGACGCTTTCCACGACTTACCTCTAGTGGCGTATAGGCACGACAGTCCATAGCCACCTTAAGTCTTCTGTTCCTGACCATTTTGGCACTGTATGTTGCTATACATGTCCTTATGTGGTTCAGACGAGCTCCATTTCATTTTCCAAGGACACTTTATCCATTGATGAGGCCTTTACATGTGAATCCCATAATGTTATTTACATGATCATATGTAAATGCTGCTGCAAACAGTACAGTGGGGAAACCGGCTTAAGATTGAGCGATCACTTTTGTAACCATCTTCATGCCATCAAGCACAGAACACCTACTTCTGTGGCCACACACTTCAACAGAGATGGTCATCATTGTGCTCTTGATATTCAGGTCACAGCCATCAGATCCTGCACCACCGATGATAGATCTAGGTATGCTCTAGAAAATTGTCTTATTTTTGAATTGGGTACCCTCAAGCCTTTTGGACTCAATTACGACCACTCTTTTGTCTAGTACTGGGTTGGTGCAGTCTTGGTCTTCATTCATTTTGTTCTGTCATTTATGTCATCTTTTTGTTTGTTTCATTTCCACATATATTTATGTTTTTCCTGTCCTTCCGGCATCTCATTTCCATATTTCCGTTGGATATGTTTGTGTGTCGTAATAATTTCCATTCGTCGTCTTTTGATGTTTTGTGCATTTCTTGATAAAGACCTTTTGGTTGAAATGTTGAATATGTTTTGTATATTGTAATTTGTATGTTTTCTTGTGTGCACATCATTACCCACTAGTTTTAGTTATAGTCCATCATGTCTAAGTGAAGCGATTATATAAGCCTGTGTTTTACTAAGTACAATTGGTACAAAACAAGAAATGGAAAACACTGTCCAATTTATACAAAAAACAACACTACAGATATAAACATTATTAGCGAACGAAAGAAGAAAAACTTCAGCAAATTATTAGCTGATTTTATGATTTCTTAAAACTATCACTTGCAAAAGTCATCATTCCTAAACAAAAATATATTGTGGAAATGAGAAACACTTTTATTAAAACAGCGTGCCAGCTAAAATCCTGTATTGCTTTTTCAACTACTGTAGAAATTTTTAGGCACCAATTACATATTTTGACCACCCGGGTGTTGCCAGAGCCCAAGAAGGGAACAAAGAATAGCAACACTGTTTACCTTCCATGCATGTCATAAGAGGCGAGTAAGGAGGTTATGGGTAGAGTTGGCTGGAACACCCCATCAAAGCCTTGCTAAAGTCAGATGTGTCAGGCCAAAAGAATCAGATATCGCAGCAATACTGTAAACCATGACACAACACATTACATTCTCCGGACTACATCCTACTAATCTACAGGAGTTTGAGAATGAATGCAGAAAAAGATATATTTTGACAATCCTAACAGACTTCTGCATTTTTTCTCAAACTCATGATGGTTAGCAAGAAGTGGTCTGAAGATTGGAATGTGTTGTGCCAAGGTTTACAGCTTGGCAGCGATACCTATGCATTCTTCTTCTTCTTCAGCGTTCATTCTCAAACTCCTGCTTGATCTCTCTTGTAGCCGAACTACTAGATTTCCAGCAGGATGTAGTCCAGAGAATGGAATGCTTTGTGTCGCCATTTTATTTGCATCAATAGCCCAACACATCCGTCTTCGGCAGGCCTGTCCAATCAATCTGGCAAATCCAACTTCAGCATGGCTTTAGGGTCACTTTGACTTTCTTTTGAACTGGACAGCATACCTTAGTAGTTCTTATTACAGTATTGCTATTTTTTGCTCCCATTTCAGGCTCTGCGAACATTTTGGTGATTTTCTAGTGCAAACTATTAAGGATGTCCAAAATAATGATATTCTATTAACTGTGATTCACCGTAAGATCTTAAAAGTGTTTCTTATAATCCTACAATTTAAAAAAATAGACCTACAACTAACTATTTAAAACATGACCCAGAAAAATGGCATCCACTGTGACAAACACATGATAAAACTATTATAAACATTCACAATATAATAATTCGAAGCACAGGAAGAAAATTTGCAATTTTAGAAAATGGGATTTTAAACATGCATTGACAACATGCAAAACAATACCAGTATTGGAATACATAAAAAGACAACAGATCAAGTGGTTTTCACACACTTCCAGACTACCAACAGAAAGCATGCCACAAATGGCCATGACCCATGTGATAGCCATGGCATAGCTATAAAGCCAGAGGCAGACCATGTAAAAGATGGATCAAAGACGCCACAGGAACAAGATTACAAACAGCACACAGGAAGGCCATCTCCAGAGAACTCTTCTAACCCTGACGCAGTATGTCAACAAGGCATACAGCATATAGAGAGATAGATAGAGAAGTTCTCTCATCAAATACATAGTAGATTAAGTTATGTCTTCTCACCAAGCAGTCCTCCATATCCACAGCCAATGTCTGCAAATTCAACACGTGGTTCATTTTTTATTTGATATTCATCTTCTAGTGGTTCCCTGTCTCTCTCTGTACCCACTTTAGGTTTAAAATGATGAGGATAGAATAATGACCAATCCATGGAGTCTGGACATGTTGGGCTGGTGAAAAATAAAATAATTAAGAACAACAGAATTGCATTCCTACAACAACACAAAATATAAATGCAAACACAATTTAAATGTTGCTAATTTTCATTCCTATTTGAGTCAAATATTCTACATAACAAATCCTTGTCACACACAATAACAATTCATCTTTCTGTCAGTCATCAGGTTGCAGCATAAATTATACAAGAAAATCACAAGACTAATAGCTTTAATCTTTTCACTATAACACTTTATGCCTTGCAGTGTTAGGGGAAGAAGAATTCTCTGGTGATGGCCTTTTCATGTGCTTAGTGTATGTTTGTGTTCTCTTTTATTTCTATAATCTATCTTTTGTATGGTCTGCCTCTGACTTTGTAACCATCATGCCTGTATAGCATTTGGGGGGGGGGGGAAGGGGGGGAACCATCTGATGGTAGTCTGGAAGTATATGAAACCACTTAATCTGTTTCTTCTTCTTCTTCTTCAGTGTTCATTCTCAAATCCCCACTAAATCTCTTGTAACAGGGCAATAGTTCTACTAGATTTTCAGCAGGATGTAGTCCAGCGAATGGAAATGCGATGTGTTGCCATTTTATGTGTGCCAATGGCTTGACACATCTGTCTTCGGCAGAAATCTGTTTGTCTTCTGATGTAATTTATGACTGGCATTGTGTTTGCTAGTCTTCTGATGTTTTCATTTTGTATTCTGTCTCTTTTTGTTACTCAAAGAATTAGACATAGACAGGTCATTTCTGTTGGAACAAGTTTTCTCATCTTTGGTCTTCATTGATAGCATAGTGATGGTATGATTTTCATCTTGTATAGTGCTGTTTTGGTGTTCATGTTCAGATATTTGTTTCTGAATATATGGGAAATTTGTCCTTAAGATTCGGTATGCCACGATATTTAGCATGGCAATTTTTTTGGTGTTTTTTCCATTTGACAATATGATACTTCCAAGATAGATGAATTCTTTCACTTGTTTAAATTGTTGGTCATCAATGAAAATAGTAGTATTTCTTTCTGATTTTGTGATTGTCATTACCTCAGTTATTTCTGTGTTTATCTTCACATTAAAGTCCTTACATGGTGTATGAGGTGTATTTATGTGCTGTAGTTGTTTTTCTGATGTTGATATTATTGCTTGATATCTTCTGCAAAAAAAGGAGTTCGCTCAGGAGTTTGAATAGACTGTCTTCATTGGTGTTGAAAATTTTACATACACAGTCAATTATGTAATGAATAGCAAGAGATATAGAACACATCCTTGCCTCATTCCAGAGTTTATGTAAAGATGCCAAATTTTTTTAATTTTGGCTACCAAAGTATTTGAAATCAGGCAAATTATTCAATTTGACTTATTTTTTTCTGCAAGTTTAGTGGTAACATGAACTGAATGTCAGTAAAATATCGAAATTTTCACAATCTGTGGACATCTTCAAACCAGAGCAGTGCCATGAAAGTGAATCGGGTTTTATAAACTTTTATTTTATCGTATTTTCAGTAAAATCATTATGGATTGTGATTTAGATGATGAATTCTTGAGAGGTAAGTTGTTTTCACACTAAAAAATATGTTAGACCATGCTGGTTTCAATAATTTGAGCACAAACAACAACTGTTTTGGAGCGATTAAGTTTTGCACCAGATCTAGATTTAGAGAAAGATTTTGTGACAAATCTATAAGGTTTATTTATTTTCTCCAGTGAAATAATGACAATTTGACCATAAATGCTGTTGAATTTGGTCCGTATTAGAGTGTTGCCACTGCAGGAAATTTCCAAAAACAGTTATAATTTTTAAATTACTTTTCTGTTTCTTTTTAAAAAACATGATAACGTTTATGTTGTTAGAGATATTTCAATACTATTCATACATATAAATAAAGAATTGAATTCTGCATATACTGGTGTAAGTTCTGTTTGTGTGTGTATGATACAAGACATGTGAGAAAGTCATAAAGAAGTATTTTCCCCCCCAAAAAAATTTTAACCCTGGAAACAAATACAGCGGCTCATGCTGATTCTGGCTAAATCACTTTGTGTCCGAAAATGTTGAGGTAGCAGATGGAAAGAGATTTGACTGCATAAGAGACAGACAATATCTCTGACACCACCAGCACCAACATATGCAGCAGCACTGTCAACACACAGTGACGCTAGTCAGTCCAGTCCGAACAGTGGAGGGGCGGCCAAAGAAAAAGGCACATGCATGGCGAGAGACGTATAAATTTCATTCTGAGTACAATGAAAGGGCAGAACAGCACCAGAGGGCAATGCCAATTGCAAATAGAAAGTGAAAACGTTACAAGGAAATCGGAACTACAAGCTCTGTTAGCTCGAGATAAACTTCTAGTTACCTGTGCTCCTTATGAGCAGAGACCCAGACCTAATCATGGACACCCGGCAAAGCAAGAAGCCTAACTCTAATGCTGAACCTTCCTATACTGGAAACATGCTCGCGAAGAGAAAGGGTTCCGTGCCTGAAGGGGTCAGGCACAAAAGGGACAATGATGGCAGTCCTGACCCAACTCTACTGTCAAGCTTTCCTATACTGGAAATATACTTGCAGAGAGAAATGATTCAGTACCGATGGGCTCAGGCACTATTGGGATAAGGTCAATCAACTCAAGAGCTTTCAAATGCGTGGTGTGAGACTCGAATTTGGGCGAGGGATTCACGATGTCGGTGAATGACACCTCCGCTAAGATGGCGAAAGAGCCAGAGTCCAACTCCTCTGCCGAGTTCATCCTCATATGGAACCAGGCTCACGGATGAGAAAAGGTTCAGTATCCAATGGGAACAGGCCATCAATTACACGAGGCAAGTTCATAGACAGTGGAACACCTCGTGCGAGAGAGATGTGAACGACAATCATCTCGGCGAAGAGTCACTACACACCCGCGAGTCCGTCGACAGATAGGCAGGCTGTCATGGACTAGGGAAGCCTACTACCTGAATTAAGGGCATGATTTATATGAGAGCGAATGCAGAAGAAGAATAAGAATGTGCTCCAGTAGTTAATTTCTCGGGTCTGTGGATTTTCGGCTCACCCCTGACAGAGTCTAAGAATAACTAATCACACCACTAGCAAGGTAAGTTTAACCCTATGCACTGTTCCGAGACACTACAGCAGAGATAGGGTTCACTGTGCTCATTCCCCGCCACCAATTGACTACTGATTAAGCCGAACTTCTCTATTGCTCCAGGCATGCAACCAAATGTTCAAGTCAAAAGGATCGTCACGTCCTGAGTCACTGTGCCCCTGTGATGGTCCTCAGCCATAGGAAAAAACAGTGCTGTCAGTTTCCTCCTCCCCAGTGCTGCGCAGTACATCTCTGGCTCCCTCCCAACCACAGAGGGTGTATATATGTACAAAATCAAAAGACACAAAATACATTGCAACAACAACATCACACAAAAAACATGGGAAGCATAATTGTATAGATCATGTGCCATGAAGCTTCTATAAGAAGAAGATAACCTCAATATTAACGGCATGTCATCTACTAAAGGTATTCTGCTGCATGGATAGTCTAGTGGGCCATTGGTGAGACCCACAGACGCAACCACATGTGTAATTTACAAGGGCTATCAAGCTGTTTTATGTATAATTATCATAATTATTATGTTGTATACCCATTTTGAACTTTAGTCCAAATAACTACAATATTATAAAAAATATAGTGAATAATAGGACTATATAATAATTAATATAAAAGTTAAATAGATGTTTTCATTGGAAACTTTCCAGAGAGTTGTTTTATCTCTGCTAGACTCTGAATGTAATGTAAACTAACTCAGTGTAAGTAGAATGCCTGTAAGTGTAAATGTAATTATAAAATAGGCCTAAGCTAAATTATAAAATAAATAGGGCCTAGTCCTATCCTATATTATATATTATGCCCCTATAACCTACTCATCTGCATTTTTTTTCTCGAAAAAAACATAATATAATACTGCCTATTATATTATTATAATATATAGGCTAAGTCAATATAAGATAAATTATCCAGTTATCAAAGTATAGTATAACTTAATAATAATAATAGTATATGGACTATATTAAGTATAGAATAGATTCATTAGAATAGATGATTATCATCTATCATCGGTTAAATCTTCATCTTCAGCGTTCATTCTGATTCTGGTCCTACTAGATTTCCAGCAGAATTTAGTCCAGAGAACAGAATGGAAATGCGTTGTGTTGCCGTTTTATTTGCGTCCGTGGTCCAACACATCCGTCTTCGACAACTTCTTTACAATAACGCCCAATATAACAAAAAATGATTTGGGCTAAATCCTCAAGTCACGTCAGGCCTTGACTTGATGCATCATCCATCATGTGCTGTTTTGACACTTCTCCAAACTGAACTGTGGGATACCATAAAATATAGGCTAAATGACTGCAAATGCGTCGTAACTCTTACAATAACAGTGTTATTAACACATACTAATTTAAATTATGATCCGAATTTGGATTTGAATGAGCCCTTTGCCGATAGTATTTCTTTTGCGGTAACTTAGCTTCCATAATTCTTAACAAGCGGAATTCGAACTATTCATCCATAGTTGCCATTATTTTGGCTTTTTTATTTGCACAATATGAGTTGGTCTACCAGTTGCTATTTTAGTGCTTTTCGAAGCAGGTCTGGTGCTTTTTCAAATCTTAGGGTTAGAGTCAGCCAGTTCCACTTTTTCCAAGTTTGGTAGGTAGGTAGGTAGTTAATGAGTTTGCCTATCTTTTGGAGAGGCGTGCCCCTTTCAACCAGCGGACAAAGTCTAATTAGGTTATATCAGGACACACTACCATAAAATATTAGAGGTAACAAAGACCCCGTGTTATATAATAACTAGGGCTCGGATTTTCATGAAATGTCATATTTTTTTCCTGAAGCATATTTTCAGTTTTAAGTTAATTTCTACATGTTTCAAGCATTTCTGAACAATTTTAAGCTGTTTTTATTTGTCATATAAATGCATATTTTGACCATAATTTTGATGAGGTCATATTTTGCCTGAAATTGGAGATTTAGGTCATATTTTGCATATTTTCTGGTGTACTCAACGTTCTGGTGTACTCCGTTTGCTTATCAATGTTAGCACATCTTAAACTATGTTTAGAGACAAATTGTGAGGATTGGCTATATTTCTGAATGTGTGTATTAGTGAACATGCATGTGTGTCTTTCATGCGACTGTAGGGAAGGGAAGACATCAGTCAACTCTTTGATGTCAGTCGGCATCTGAGAATCAAAAAGGGAGTGACATCCACTCAATACTTCAAAAGAATTTTCTGGGTTTTGTTTCGAAAGTAAATTGTAGGAAACAATTTCAAATGTTTCAATGTCAAGAGCGAATATTCCTGGATTTGTTAAAACTTCCAGTTTCAATTTAAACCGTTTGGCGCCCATTTGTATGTTACAATTATTAATTTGCCATTTGCAACAGTGACTACATGATCTCGTGCTCTAGCTCATAGTTATATAATAGTCTTAATAATAGTGTTATATTTTATATTGTTTATGGTTGATTCACTGGAATAACTTTGTTTTACAATGCCTAAAGTGTCTAATTCTAATGGTGCAAAGTTGCGTAAATTTGTGCAGGAATTTGGTTCAAAAGTATTTAGTACCGATGGAGAAATATTGTACTGTACACTGTGTGAGGTCAAGGTTACAGCTGGAAAACGGTTTAATGTGCAACAACATTGCAATACTTCTAAACATATGAAATGTTTAAGTAGACTTTCTAAAATGGAAGGAAGACAAAGTTTATTACTTGAAAAATGTTCTGCTACTTCCTCTTCTTCTTCGGGAAACACAGAGACCGGTTTTTATAAAGATTTGTGTCATATGATGGTTTCATCAAATATCCCTTTAAATAAATTGCAAAATCAATATTTCCGACAATTTCTGGAGAAATACGCTAGCCATCCTATCCCAGATGAATCTACTTTAAGGAAAAATTATCTCTCCAAATGTTATGAGGACATGTTAAATAAAATTAGAAATTCTATTGCAGATAACAAGATATGGGTTTCCTTAGACGAGACTACTGATGTAGATGGCAGGTTTGTCGCAAATGTTATAGTTGGAACTTTAAAAGGAGATCAACCAGGAGAAAAATTTGTCCTTAACTGTGAAGTTTTTGAAAGAACAAATCATACCTCCATAGCTGTTCTATTTGATAATTCCATGAAGCTGTTGTGGCCAAATGGAATAGAAAGAAATAATATCCTTCTATTAATAACAGGTGCTGCTCCCTATATGAAAAAGTCTGCTAAAGGACTTCAAATTCTCTATCCGAAATTGATCCATATTACTTGCCTTGCTCATGCACTGCATCGAGTAGCTGAGGAAGTTCGAGGTAATTTTCCTGATGTGGACAAGATTATTTCAAATGGGGAAAAAATATTCATCAAGGCTCCTCTTCGAGTAAAAAAATTCAAAGAAGAAGCTCCTCAACTACCACTTCCTCCACAACCTATCCTTACACGTTGGGGTACATGGCTGGACGCTGTAAAGTATTACTGTGACAACTATTCAACACTAATTAAAATATTTAATGCCTTAGACAAAGACGACGCAACATCATTAGAAGCAGTGCAAAGCTTATTTTCTACCAGACTATCACAAAATCTGACATATAAAGTCAAACTTTTCGGCAATTTCAAAAGCAATAAAACGTCTGGAAAGCGAAGGGACTGCACTTTATGATGCATTAGATATTGTGAAACAAATTCAAACAGAAATAAATGCATCACGTGGTGAAGTAAGCAACAGGATTAAAGTAAAATTAGAAAGTATTCTTCATAGAAATTCTGGTTATTTCTCATTGTGCAAAATTGCAGACATACTTAGTGGTAAACATGCAACATTTCAAGAGGATGAACCTGAACTTTCAGCAAATGATCTGACATTATTTAGATTTGCCCCTGTGACATCATGTGATGTAGAACGAAGTTTTTCAAAATATAAAACAATTCTCAGTGACAATCGACGATCGTTCAAATTTGAAACTCTAAAAATGCATGTTGTTGTCGGTTGCAATTGTACAAACAATGAAAACTGAGGAATAAATGTGGTAAGTGTTTTTATACATGCTTTGTTAAGTATTACTACTATGTAGGTACTATGACTACTATGTAATTCGTAAAACATGCAAACAATAATAATTTGCGTTTTTTTTTTGGGTTCATAAATGAGAAAAACCTTATGGTCATATTTTGGCATATTTAAGGTCATATTTTGCCTTTTTTAGGTCATACTTGCATGTCATATTTCAGGATTTTTAGGTCATAAAAATCCGAGCCCTAATAATAACGTTAGTAGTAGTAACCTTTTCCAAGTTTGGCACATAGGGCGGATGTCATAGTTCTCCATGATGTCGATCAGTTTTAAATCATATACAAGTAAAAATATATTGTGTAATATGACCTTGTCATTAGAGGTGAGAAAGACAGTTATATTCATTCATTTTCCTTTTGCGCTGAAGTTAGCGCAGAGGTCAGATCTCTCAAATTCTGTCTGTTCAAAGCTATTCTGTGCAGTTCTTGAATAGTATGAATATTGGTTGTTTTACTTTCTCTAATTATTGTTCTTCTGAGTGTTTCTTTTGGTCTACCCCTTACTCTTTTGCCTGTAGGTATCCATTCAAGAGATTGGTGGTGTATTCTGTTGGTGTCTGCGCGTAGTACATGCCGATGTAGGACCGGCGGCGTTTTCTGATAACATCTGTGATGAAATTTTGATGTGTCTCTCTGATTTTATCATTCGATTTGAATTCACTCCAATGGGTGTTATCCTACGAAGACATTTGTTCTCTAAACTCAGTAATTTCTTTTCTGAAGATAAAGAGCTTTTCCAGCTCTCACATCCATATGATAGCACCGGAATAACGCAGGAATTAAATAAGTACATTTTCGTGCGTGTGCTGATTGACTTTGACTTCCAGATATTAGACAGTCTGTTAAATGAACTTGATGCTAGGGCAATGCGAGTTGTAATTTCTGACATGACATCACAGTCGAGTGTTAATTACTATATAATTACTATACGTCGAGTGTTAGTTCTATATAATTACTATATTAACATATGGGTGCGAGTCGTTGACAATAATCAAACTGGAAAGTGGAAAATTAGAGGCAACAGAGATGTGGTTTTACAGAAGAATGCTGAGAATACCATGGACTGCCAGAAAAACTAATGTAGAGGTGTTGAAAGAGTCAAATGCGTAACAGACCTTAATCATGAGACAGACAGGTTTGGAGAACATAGTCAAAACAGGCAAAATTTAAGGCAACAGAGACGGAGAGCCATCACCGCCTACGCCATCTGGCATGGCACCTGATGATGATGATGATACAAGTAAATTCAAGAAGGAAGGCAGAGGCTAAATGAAAAATTCTTGAGTTTAAAGGGAATTGAACCAGACCGTTCAACGGTACCAAATCGCCTAGCAACTCTCGTACACGAGATTTTCCGTACTTGACTAACCGCATCTCCAAAAAAGATGCGATTTTATCAAGACATTCAAACTGTGCACTCAAGTCACTGAGAACGGACCAATCGAGACAAGGACTATTACAACAACAGTGAACATCCCGTACAGGTATTGAAGTATCCTCAGTAACAACAAACATGTTACATACAATATCCGTATTAGTTCTACAAGAGCCGATAATTCTTCTTGTAAACATGGATAACATATATAGACAGTACAATTTTGATTCAAGTAATTGCTTATACAAGTACATTCAAAAAGGAAGCCAGAGGATAAATGAAAAATTCTTGAGTCTAACGGGAACTGAACCAGTCCGTTCAACGGCACTGAAGTGACTTGAGTGCACAGTTTGAATGTCTTGACAAATTCGCGGTTAGTCAGGTACGGAAAATCTCGTGTACGAGAGTTGCTAGGCGATTTGGTGCCATTGAACGGACTTCAATTCCCATGACAAATGGAAGACGTTCAACAGCGATTAAAAAAATAATAGAAAAGGAAAGGAAAATACAGCATTTAAAAAAAAATTAAGAATAGAACTGTAATATGTCTATGTCTTTATTGGAAAGAAAAAGAGTTCTTCGGAGCTAGATGGCGCCTGTCGTCCTCAATCTCTTGTGCTCACAATATCTCTCTTGCCCATTGGATGGTTGTTGATTCAGTGGTCCATGTGCTCGTGCCCTTTGACACAATGCTATTGTGTGATATATGAATGTGTCCGTGATCTGTTGTTTTGTTCCATATAATGTGTTAATTTATCTGGCTTTGGAGGGAGAAGCATTTTCCTGACGTCATTCAGCGCTAGACATTCGAAAAGGTGGTGGTCAACGGTTTCATAGGGATGAGTGCATAGCCGACACCCTGAAGTGTGTTGTGGTTGTATTCTGTTCAGGCGGTTGTTAAACTGTACATGTTGTGTGTGAAGTCAGAAAATCTTCTTCTTCCTCTTTTTCTCGTTCGAAGTTTGACATGTATATACAGCAAGTCCGGATTTCTTAATAAATACTGCTGTATTTGAAATCTCCCCGTTGCTCCCATACATCTTTCTGTGGACATCCATCTCTGTGGGTCAGTGTTCTTATTTTTATATTGTTCATTTGGATTGATCATTTGAAGTTAGGTTTAGAATAATAATGTCGCTATAGAAATATTTTTTTATCAAAGAAATGTGATCCAGTATCAAAGATACCTTATTTAACCTATATTTAAAAAAAGTTAATCTAAATTATAAACAACCGCTGGATTATGTAGATGCTTACATCTCACAGCTGATTATTAAATATAAAGGCATGACCCTCACGGTAGAATGTGCACCGTTCTAAAAGTAGTTGTTTCCACTGTACATTTGTATAAAGCAATGTTACATATGGAAATTCCCGTTTAGCACCAAATATTATTTTTACTGAACTTAGAAGTATGTGAAATCAAAAACGGCTATTGACTCGATTTCAAGTCACAAGTCAGAGGCACGTCTCAATATTTACAGAAAGTAGGCGGCACTAAGCATATTACCTTCTGCAAGTCTATGTGAGAATGAATCTGAAAGCGAAATATTTTACTGAGCATAACATTGCTATAAAGATTTATCAATACTTCTGCAGAGAGCGTAAAAAGGGACATCTTTATTGTTCTTTATCAAATCCTGAGAAGAGAACAATGCATATTTTAGGTTTGTGTAAACGTTCATTTGATCGAATAGTGGAAGCAAGCGGATATTTATTGCCAACAAATTCACGAAAGCAAGGAAGGAAAGAAAAGATAGACAGTTTCGATAAGGACGTAGTAAAAAGAGAAATATGTAGAATGTTTGATAAAAACGAAGAAGTGACACTTAGAAAGTTGAAGATTTGGCTGAAAACTAATAACGACATTGAAATATCAAAAACTTTATTATGGAAAACTGTAAGAAATGCAGGCTTCACCTTTAGAAAGTATGCTGGTGGAAAAAACATTATTTGTGAAAAGCCACATCTGGTAGCTCTTAGAAGCAAGTATTTACGTGAAGTGAAGGGAATGCGCGAGAATGGTTATGATATTGTGTATTTAGATGAAACTTGGATCAACGCTCATCATACAAATGAAAAGGAATGGCAGTTAGCAGATGGAAGTATTAAAAGATCAGTACCAAGTAGTAAAGGGCAACGTTTGATAGTTGCACATGCAGGTAGCAGACATAATGGGTTGTTGCAGAATGCTCATCTAATTTTCATTTCAAAATCCATTGACAATAGAGACTACCACTCCGAAATGAATGGGCACATATTCGAAGACTGGATCGAAAAAAGTATTCTTCCAATATTAGATAGACCTTCTTGTCTGATAATGGACAATGCTTCATACCATAACGTAGTGAACGTAGAAGATAGAATCCCAACATCATCAAGTACAAAAGATGCAATCAAAACGTGGCTCATAAAAGAACACATACCAGTTACCGACAGGTACTTGAAACCCGAATTGCTTAACCTTGTAAAACAGACACAACGAACAAAGATATTTAAAATAGACAAGTTAATTGAAGAACATGGTCATAGATGTTTGAGACTACCTCCATATCATGCACACTTAAATCCTATAGCGCTAATTTGGGCAAAAGTTAAAGGACACGTAGCATCTACAAATACAACTTTCAAATTATGTGATATTGAGACACTTACAAATCAGGCTCTATCAAATATACATAAAGACTACTGGGTGAAATGTGAGGATCATGTGTTACGCCAAGAAGAGGAATATTGGAAAAAGGAAGGTTTGTTGTTTGTTCAGCCGAAAACAGTAATCGACCTATTTGACTCGTCTGATTATGAATGATCATTACTCTGATTAAGTCTACACTAAAAAAAGTTTGATTTGCAAAATTTACAAGTTGATTTGTAAAACATTTCATTGCTCAATACCACCCAAGCAATTCAAAAAAATGTTATAAGCAAACCATCAACCATTACTTATAAAAATTAGCCCGCTTGATTCAATACAGAAGTTCAGATATCTTGGATCAACTATTACAGACAAAATTTCCTTACATGAAGAAATATATGTACTTATTTCAAAGGCAGCGACAACATTTGTGAAACTCACACCAAGAGCATGGAACAATATCAAATTGACTCTACGAACAAAAGATATATTTTAAATTTTTTTACACCTGCCACCATGTAAAATTTTGTGGACACGCCCATGGGTCATCATTGCACTAGATTACTGTAAAATATTTTGTTTATGGTCGAAATAATATTTACATGGGCAAACATCAAAAGAATTCGCCGCTTTCAAATAACCGTTACAGCTAGACATCAAGTAACACATATGTTTTCGCGACATGGACATTTTAACAACGTATGCCAAAATTCATGTGAAATCATCAAGAACTTTTTGAATTATAAATCATAACATCTCGGCAAACGAATCTGAACGGACTATAGCAAAACTTTATTACCTCGTTTGAAGCTTTACCTGTTCTTCCCTTAACTGGTTTAGTGTATTGTAGTTTTGCTGGATATTTTCAGCGGTCTGTGCTGCCTGCCCACATGGACACAGAGATGACGGGACGAGTCTTAGTCTATTTAAGTGGCTGTTTAATTTGTTGTGTCATGTTCTGAGGTGGAAGATAATAACCTGCTCAGCTCTGTCGAGATATTGATAGGTGTCGTCGACTTTCCTCATATCTTTGATGATGGTCCTCTTTTCTTGGAAGAGGATTTCTTGGTCTTTTTGTTCCTATGTTGCTCCATTCTTTGCCAGCCTATCTGCCTCTTCATTTCCTGGTATGCCACAGTGGGATGGTATATACTGTAGTACTACCCTTCTTTGGATGCTCACTTCTCGTATGGTATCTTTCAGGTCTGGCAGTTTATCGCTGTCAAGGGCTTGTAGGACTGACATAGATCAGTAAGAAACACCACCTTTTGACATTGCCTTGCATTTTTAATTATTTCTGCAGCAATGTTTAGAGCACGTACTTCTGCAGAGTAGCCATGCAGACATGTCAAATATTCGGGTTGCATGATACCATCATTTCTGGTGCGCCTCTCGGCCTCGCTTCTATGTCTTCAGTATCTGTTCTTGCTTGGGCAAGACTGTGTTCCTGCTCAAAATTGGGTTGGCCCGTCCAATCTTAGTTTTCAGCCTCTGTTGGCTGGACTAAGCCCCATCTACACTTCAAGGAATTGGCCTCGATGAGGAGTCGAAAAATGATTCTCTGGTTTTTTCCTTCCCAAGAGGTTGATGTTGACTTTCGCATTTGAACTGGTCATATATTTATAGATCTCCCCCCTCGAGTGTTTTCCATTTTCCATCTGTTCATCCAATTATCTTTGTTCATATATTTCAATGTTATTTTAACAGTATGTGTGGTCGTTTGTGTATATGGCTGTTCTTGCTGTGCTCCATTCTTTGCTTGTCTGCCTGTCTTGTGATTGCCTGGTGAGTTTGAGTGGCTATGAATCCACTGCATAACAATGCTGAATTCATAAGATGTTAGCAGCTGGTTGGCATAGGGATATATTTAAACTAGCTCAGGTTTACAATGTCCATCTCATGCTAGTGTTTGAATAACGGACATAGAGTCGGTAAAAATCACAATGTTTTGGACTTTTGATGGAAAGGCATCAACTATGGTCTTCAGGTAGTACAAGACAACTTCTAGTGCTGTTTTTCAGCTGCATAGTTAAAACATGAAGAGTTAAACTAAGAGTTACAAAAATAACTACATCCAAAAATTGCTGTGTTGATGGCTACGTCTTGCATAGGATGCGCTACCAATTTAGGTAGAACATATCATCCATAGGCATCACACAACTCATCAGATGTTTTGTCTGGATATTCTATGTAGACACCACAACCTGCTGTAATGGTGGCCTTGAAAGCAGACCAGTCAGTATATACATGAATTCATTGTTCTGTTTTGGTGTCTATTGTTTTCTGTGTTGCTTTCATAAGACTTCATGAGTTAGGACTTTTCGTTACATTATCTTTTAATCGTGTCTTAATTTCTGGCAACTTAAAACATGTGTGTATGGTGGTAAACATTTGTGTACTCTTTGCAGTTCGTGTATCATGCCTGGAAGGTGATAGCTGTCTTTTATTTCATTGACATGGCTGAGTTGTTGTATTATGTGGTTTAGTTGCCAGTTTTCTACAAGATGTTTATTTTGGTGGTCTTTGTTCATTCTTTTGTTTCTTTCATAAACCCCCATTGCAGTCATATCTATCTTTCTCAAGGGGTTCCACATTTGTATGCATTTCACATGCAGCCTTTGGTGTAGATCTCATTGCTCCACTAATAAGGCGTAGTGCAGTGTTCTGCATTCTGTCTAGATATTCTACATTTGTCTTAATACTCACGTGGAAGACAGGTAATGAAGTCCTACTGAATGACGACTAAAACACTACACACTATCACTAACGGATGTAAATATGGTACGTACAACAAAACAAAACACAGAATATAATCATACAAATGACAATACACAGGACAAAGTCGACGTTTCTGTCCAATAGGCCTTTTTCAAGATACGGACATAACATACAAACATGAAAAAAACCACAAGTAGAAATGAATGCGTATCCGAGTGAAATGTGGTAGTTAGATAGATACCGGAAGCATACGAACAGGAAGTACACAATGGCGATAATACAGGTGGAACAAGAGGAACAAAACGATGACGTAACAAAGACCAATACGACCGAGAACTAAGCGAAAGAGTGGTCGGAATTGAGTCCAAATGGCTTGATGGTAACCAACTCGAAAATGAGACGATTTTCTAGGGCGTACCTAGATCTATCATCGGTGGTGCAGGATCTGATGGCAGTGACCTGAATGTCAAGGACACCACGGTGGCCATCGCCGTTGAAGTGATTAGCCACAGAAGTGGGTGTTCTGTGTTTGATAGCATGCAGGTGGTTACAGAAGCGGTCACTCAGTCTAAGGCCAGTCTCACCGATATATTGCTTACCACAGCGTTTACATATGATCACGTAAATAACATTACGGGATTCACATGTAAAGGCCTCATCGATGGAGAAACTGGCCTTGGGGAATGAGATGGAGCACATCTGAACCACATAAGGACATGTGTAACATCGACCACGTGAGCAACGAACGGTACCAAAATGGCCAGGTGCAGAGGATCTGAGGTGGCTGTGGACCAAGATGTCCTTCAGAATTTTATCGCGCCTATAGGCCACCAGTGGTAATTTGTGGAAAGCGTCACGGGTGTCAGAATCAGACTGGAGAAGGGAGTAATGTTTAAGCAGGATGCGACGGACAGTCGAGTTATGGGGATGGAAGGTAAGAACTAGTTTAACCCTATCAGAGGAGGAGGAAGAACCCTGGGAATTATTCAAGGTATCAAGGCGAGATAGCTGGCGTACACGGAGCCAAACCAATGAAAGAATGCTGTCAGGGAAGGAGCGTCTACGGGAGAACTCAATCATCTCAGAGGATTTGTCGAGAAAATCGTCATCATCGCTACATAAGCGACGAAGGCGAAGAAGTTGTGAATAAGGTAGAGAGTTACGACAGGCGGGAGGATGAGAAGAAGTGTAGAGCAGAAAGCCATGTGCATTAGTGGGTTTGTAGTAGACTGATGTGCTGAGGTATGGGAGATGAATAGTGACAATGATGTCCAGGAAATGGACAGAGGTGGTGGAAATGGTAAATGTTAATTTAATAGCGGGGTTGAAATTGTTGATGAAGTTGATGAAGCGAGACAGTTCTGCTTCTGTCATGTCAGTAATACCTATCCCATCATCAATGTATCTGTGGAAAAGAGATGGGAATGGGCCATCGTAGGTAGACCAAACTAGATGTTCTAGAACTCCCATGAAAAGACAGGCATAGCTAGGCCCCATCTTAGTGCCCATGGCCACACCACTGATCTGATCGAAAAAATGTCCATGGAATTCAAAAGAGTTGAGTGTGAGCACCAGTTCAGCAAGGCGGATAAGGGTGGGAGTAGATACAGAAGGATGCGGACTCTTGTCCAGAAAAAACTGCAACGCCCTAAGACAATCGGCATGTGGTATGGACGTGTACAGATAGTAAACATCAAGCAAGAACAGACGATAGGTACGATCAGAATACAAATGCACAGAAGAAAAAATGGTGAGTGCATGCTTGGTGTCTTTCAAGAATGAAGGCAGTGCCTCGACTAAGGGCTGCAAAATACTGTCAAGGAAGTCAGAGATGCGCTCTGTAGGACAAGAGCAAGCTGAGACAATAGGTCTGCCGGGAATCTTACCTTCCATCCCCATAACTCAACTGTCCGTCGCATCCTGCTTAAACGTTATTCCCTTCTCCAGTCTGATTCTGACACCCGTGACGCTTTCCACAAATTACCACTGGTGGCCTATAGGCGCGATAAAATTCTGAAGGACATCTTGGTCCACAGCCACCTCAGGTCCTCTGCACCTGGCCATTTTGGTACCGTTCGTTGCTCACGTGGTCGTTGTTAAACATGTCCTTATGTGGTTCAGATGCGCTCCATCTCATTCCCCAAGGCCAGTTTCTCCATCGATGAGGCCTTTACATGTGAATCCCGTAATGTTATTTACGTGATAATATGTAAACGCTGTGGTAAGCAATATATTGGTGAGACTGGCCTTAGACTGAGTGACCGCTTCTGTAACCACCTGCATGCTATCAAACACAGAACACCCACTTCTGTGGCTAATCACTTCAGCGGCGATGGCCACCGTGGTGTCCTTGACATTCAGGTCACTGCCATCAGATCCTGCACCACCGATGATAGATCTAGGTACGCCCTAGAAAATCGTCTCATTTTCGAGTTGGTTACCATCAAGCCATTTGGACTCAATTCCGACCACTCTTTCGCTTAGTTCTCGGTCGTATTGGTCTTTGTTACGTCATCGTTTTGTTCCTCTCGTTCCACCTGTATTATCGCCTTTGTGTACTTCCTGTTCGTATGCTTCCGGTATGTATCTAACTACCACATTTCACTCGGATACGCATTCATTTCTACTTGTGGTTTTTTTCATGTTTGTATGTTATGTCCGTATCTTGAAAAAGGCCTATTGGTCCGAAATGTCGACTTTGTCCTGTGTATTGTCATTTGCATGATTATATTCTGTGTTTTGTTTTGTTGTACGTACCATATTTACATCCGTTAGTGATAGTGTGTAGTGTTTTTGTCGTCATCCAGTAGGACTTCATTACCTGTCTTCCACGTGAGTATTATTTTCTATTATGTTCTACTAGCAGTACCACCTTCTATTGATTACATTTGTCTTGGAACATGGTGTCATGAGCGCACTGTTGTATTCTAAAACAGAACGTATGTAGTCTTCTGATGGTATCCTTGTTTGATTCCCAAGATGTGCCAGTGAGCCTTTTCAGTAGCTGTAACAGTTTCAGTGATTTAGTTTAGTAACACACCCCCCCCCCCCTACTAAAGACGTATATGCGGCCCTGATCCGGCATTAATAATTGTTACAAGAATTGATATAAATATATTATTACTTCCCTAAATGTTCAGTGGTCATGTGATGTTTAATTAAGTCCGTCGTCTAACAATAATTCTCTGCAATTTCCAAATATTCTCTCTCTCTTTCTCGCTATCAATCCCTCACTTTTATAGTTCCTCTGATAGTGAACGCAGACTATCAATGTGCACCAACTTTCTATTAATATGTACCATTTCCACAAACAATGTTCCAGTATTCTAAATTAGAACCACTCCTACGTTAGAAGAACACGTTGACTTTTCCTTCCATTCTGGTCAGGAATGGTTATGAAACTACGCGTCGCAAAACGGTAATAGTCGGAGTATGAAATATCAAATTACTATTATTGATGCCAAAAAAATTGTTTCATTTTTTTAAATCGGGGATCAGAATCAGACGGACAAGCAGATAGTCCCTTACAGTTGGGGAGTTTTTCTTGAAGTCGAATAACGGTAATCAGGTCGTAGAAACAGTAACAACTTTTTAGAACGAATATATTTAGTCACTAAAGTCTCCACACTTAACAATTGTAAGAGAGTCAACTTTTTTTAACACATCACTATTTAATAAGCTTACGTCTGGAATCAGCCTGCTTACATAATTTTATTAATAAAGACTTGTTTTGACTCGGAATTTGTACACTGAAAGGTGTATTTTCCTGGAGAACTCACATTTGCTGCTGGGTCCCTCTCAGGGCAAATTCCCTTGGGGGTCCTAAACAAGTGCTTACATTTATTAGGCCAATTGGTTAATCCATGACTGGTCATACTTACAGATTTTCAGCTATGTGTAGTTCAGAGAACGGAGATGTGTTGTGTCATAGTTTCTTTTTGCTTTCTGTTATCACAGTGTCTATCCCCAAAGAGGCAAATTCCTCGACTGAAGATGTGGCTTAAACTGAGAACAGAGGCTGAAAACTAAGATTGACCGGGCCAACCCAATATCTAGCAGGACCACTGTCCTGCCCAAGCAAGCACAGATGCTGAAGTTAGAGATACCAGGTCAAGAGGCGCACCAGCAATCACGCAACCAGCAATCATGCACCTACAATCATGCAGATTGTGCAGTCAATTGCAAGATATCGGGAGTTATTCATAAATTACGTCAACAATTATGGGAGAGAGAGAGAGAGAGAGAGAAGGGATCTGGAAAAAGTTTGGCAGTTGTTGACAAAGTGGTGGGAGGGGAGGTGACAAAAGTTGGCGTCAAAAATACTGTTTTTTATACGCCAATTAAATTTGTAAAATTTAAATATTTTTCTCATGTCCAACACAATATGTAGTTAATTCTTACTGTTTCTGCTTAATAATATTTTCAGGGGATATTTGGGGGTGTAATTTATGAACAGCCTCACGGGCATAATAAAGTTTCTGATTCAGTTTCCAATGTTCATGAATATTAACTCATATGTCCATGTAAAATATTTGTATAATAATTTCTAAATGCATAGCTAGTAAATGAACATACACAAACACAAGAATAGGCCGTATTAATTTAATTAACGTTTTATTCTAGAAATCAGTAGCGTGAACTGTAAATACAATAATACATGGTTCGTTGAATCTGATATTCCTGAATAGATTTAATTATTTAGCGATACACAAATTAGAAATAGTTCCATAGCAATCGCTATTTTAGTGGATAAAGATGAAGGCTTCTCAAAGTGGGCGAAATCAACAAATAAAATATAAAAACATTTAATAGCAACACAAGAATTACTGCTACACAATAAGATCAAATAAGGCTACATATATTTATACATCTTAGTTCAATGAAAAACGTGTTGACTCAGGGTGTGAGGTGAAATGGTTTCAGTTGAACGGGCCTGGTTCAAATATTGTCTGCTAAATTCTGATTTTAAAAAAAAAGAGAAGAAAGTTACTCTATTTTGGACATATCAAACGACATGACGTAGGGTCTACTAGAAAAGCCTATAATTGGGGGGGGGGGATGCATGATGCCAGGGAAACGTAAAAGAAGTAGGTCACAAAGAAGATGGACGCAAGATACCAAAGTACATCTGAATATGACATTCATATAAACAGGAAGATTGATTGATGATTCCTGGGGGGGGGGCTACCGACCCCTACCAGGCGCGTCCACAGGTGGCGGATGGTGGAGGGCACTCCATAAATGTCCATATATGGAGTTTTTGCTGCAATTAAGCAGCCGCGGACCAAACCGGTGCTGTTGCCTACCAGGACGGGGCGGGATATCAGTCGGTGCTGATATCCCCACTGAAATACCCCATGTGTCCAGTGACGGGCAGCTTCAAGCGAGTATGAGCCGCTATAAGCTCACGCTGCTGGCGTGGAGTAATCAACTCCATGCCAGGAGCGCGTTGGGGAAGGGGGGGGGATTTTTTTTTTTTTTTTTTCCAAAAAAAATTGCTGCCTTGCAGTCACCATCGGGAGATGGAAAGGATATGGGAGACAACCCTGACAGTAAAATAGGAGAAGGCCACTCCACAAACCTCCGATGTCTTGCGGGCAGTGCTAGGATGTCCAAGAACATGGATAGGAAGACTCCATAACTTCCCTCACCGAAGACGGAACATGTCAGCCTGAATAGGCGTGGGTACCCAGCAATGGAAATGGGACATGTACGCATTATACAGTTAATGACTATGCTCGGATTTGTTACACGAAGTGGGGCTGCCCATGTGGTTCATCGCCAGCCTCGAATGGGTCCACCAAAAGCTACTGATGATGACTCTGTGTATCGGGGACCCGGGATTAAACAGAGTAGAGCAACCGGCCAAACCAATCATGACAACAAAAACACAATCAAAATTATGCAGTGGAACAGTGAGGGTGTGGCTAAGAAGAAACTAGAACTGCAGAATTTCCTTCAAAAGCAAAAGATTGATGTCTTGTGCATTCAGGAGACACATCTTAATGACAGCAACAGATTCTCCATCAGAGGCTTTGAATGCTTCAGATTAGATAGATTAGGCCACAAAGGAGGGATCATCACAATGGTACGAAATAACATACCTACTACAGAAATCGCACGTAACCCAGAGGACTCAGAACATCTCACCATCAAATTACATACAACCCCAGAACCACTGATTATCACAAATTTCTACTGCCCAAACAACAAAAAATTACACCTCAGGACAATACCTCTCACATCATCAAATCATATTATGGTTGGAGATTTCAACAGTCATTCCCCAAGCTGGGGTTACCCAACTATGGACTTGAGAGGAGAAGAAATAGAAGACTGGATGATAGAAAATAGGCTAATCCTTATAAATGAACATCTATCAGAGCCAACCTTTTACTCCAGACGATGGAAATCTCAGAGCACTCCAGATCTGGCCATTGCAACAGAGGACATCCAACGTGTGACAGAAAGAGTAGTGGCACAACCGCTTGGTGGGAGTGACCACAAGCCCGTAATATTAACAATAAAAGGGAACCACAAGACAGAAAAGCAACAACACAAAATCGCTAGCTGGAACTACAAAAAGGCTAACTGGGACACTTACCAACGCCTTACAGAGGAAAAACTACTAACACATCTTACAGCAAGAAATATACGGAAAGATGCAAAATTAATAACAGGAATAATCCTGGAAGCTGCCAACAACAGTATACCTAGAGGAAGAAGGCAAAACTACAAACCCTTCTGGAACAAAAAAACTCCAGGCTATGCATGATGAAGCCTCTGCTGCAAGATCCAAGATGGAAACTAGACCAACAGAAACCAATATCATTGAACACAACAGACTGCAAGCAATTTTCAGGAGAGAAAAGCTAAACAGCATTAGATCCAGCTGGAAAGAAAAAACAGCGACACTCAACATGGAAAAAGACTCAACAAAAATGTGGAAACTTATCAAGTGTCTCAATGAAGAAAACAACCCCCAAAGTAGTATCATCATAGAAGACAAGGGGAAGTCCTACACTGGCACACAAGCTGCAAATATTCTAGCAGACTCCTATGCTGAAGAAAGCAAAATTAAGATAACTAGAACAAGAACTGCTGAAGTAAGACGAGAGACAAAAAACCTTGTAAATAACATCAACCTTGCCCAGGCACAATGACCTCACCTTTTCACAAAGCAGAACTTAACATGGCAATTCAAAATCTAAAAAAGAAGAAAGCCCCTGGACCCGATGGAATCACAAATGAAATGCTCCAACACATAGGTCCTGTGGGTAGAAGCAGAATCCTATACCTTTTTAATGAATCATGGGCGCAAGGGATCTTCCCAGAAGAATGGAAAGAGGCAGAAATAATTACAATTGCCAAGAAAGGAAAACCAAAAACCAACAAAACAAGTTACCGCCCTATCAGTCAACTTAGTTGCTTAGGAAAGGTCATGGAAAAAATGGTGAATAACAGACTCTTAAACTACCTGGAGGAAAACAATCTTCTAGATGACTGCCAATCAGGCTTCAGAAAACACAGATGCACTGAGGACCAAACAACATACCTTGCCCAGGAAATAGAAGATGCTTTCAGAAAAAATCAAAACTCCTAGCCACCTTCTTTGACCTCACAAAGGCCTTTGACAAAGTCTGGAAAGAGGGGCTATTGCTAAAACTTGCCCAGAAAGGAATCAGAGGCAAAATGTTTCAGTGGATAAAAAGCTTCCTACGAGGCAGACATGCAAGAGTCAAACTCCAGGGAATGAAAAGTAAAATGGTCAACATAACAGAAGGTGTCCCACAGGGAGGAATTCTGTCCCCCACACTCTTTATAGTTTTTATAGACGATCTGCCAAAACTATTCCCACCATATGTACATAGAGCTCTCCATGCAGACGATCTTGCTATCTGGACCCAATCAGAATACATTGGAGTTGAAAAAGTTAGAATGCAGGAGTCAATAAACAAAGTTGAAGAGTGGGCAAAAACCTGGGGTGTTCAAATAAACAAAAGTAAGACCGTCACTACACTTTTCACCCTCTCCACAATGCCTGAAAATTATACTCTCACTCTAGACAATACCCCACTCCCAAAAGAAAACACCCCAGTCTACCTGGGGCTAAAATTAGACAAAAGAATTACTTGGGGATCACACATTGAAGAGACAGAAAATAAAGCCACACGCAGACTACAAATAATGAAAAAACTATCTGGGACAGATTGGGGAGCCAACATAAAAACCATAAGACAAGTCTATGTAGGTCACATTCGTCCAACTCTGGAATATGGATTGACCACATATGCAACAACAGCAAACACCAATCTTCAAAAGCTGGACAAAATTCAAAATGCAGGTCTCCGAATCATAACAAGATGACTAAGGAGCACACCTATAACATCAATGGAAGCAACCGCAGGATTACAAAACCTAACAGACCGCAGGGATGAGAAAATCACAATAATGACAGAAAAATTTAGACGTCTGAAACATCACCCTATGCATGAAAAAACAAAAGAACTAACAAAAAACAGACTGAAAAGACCAAGCTTCAATCACCTATCAAAAAAACTTATGAAAGCCAATAAAGAAGTAACCAGCAACAATCCGGATGAATGGGAACAGCTAGAAGCATATTGCAACATCACAAACACTTCACCCATATATACTGCAAAACTTACAATACCAGGCATTGAGAGCAAAACTATGGAAACCCCTACTGCCCTTAAGGCAAAAACACTTGATCACCTAGACACCCAATACCCTACCTCACAGTGGATTCATGTCTTCACAGATGGATCATCAGAGGGTGCAGTAAAGAAAGGAGGAGCTGGGATACTAATACTCATACCAAACACCCCAAAACTAGAACTCTCAATTGCTACTGGCAAATTATCAACAAATTACAGGGCAGAGCTACAAGCAATCTTGGAAGCATCAAAGGCTCTAGAGGAACGGAGGCTCAAAGGAGCTAACATAGTCTTCTTGTGTGACTGCATGTCAGTACTCCAAACCATCCAAAAGAAACTTAAAGATCTCCTAACAAAAACAACTGTAGAACTTCTAAATCAACTATCTGCCAACAATAAAGTTGTGCTGCAGTGGATCCCTGCACACTGTGGAATAGCAGGAAATGAAGGAGCTGACAGACTGGCAAAAGCAGGTGCAAAAAAGGAACAATTCCACCACAGAATATCACTGACTGAAGCAAAAACCCTAATCAAAGGAATATACAAACATACATGGAGTCAGAGAACAGGCAGTAACTTTCCACAGGACCCTATTCTAAAGCTAAACAGGTCACAACAAACCACAATTTTTAGACTTCGCACAGGACACTGCAGACTTCAAGCACATCTCCACAAAATTAAGGCTGCCCAAACTGACCAATGCCCATGTCAAAAGGGTCCCCAGACTCCAGAACATATTCTGCAGACATGCCCACTCTTTGATGACGTGAGAACCAAAATATGGCCTCAAGAGACAGATCTGAAGGTGAAGCTGTGGGGCAACCGTGAGGACCTCCTGCTGACGACTGAATTCATGGAGGCGGCCCACCTTCCTGTATAGACTTATGAGCATAGGAAACTGATCGCAGAAGAAGAAGAAGAAGATTGATGATTGGAAGATGATTGGCACGATTTGTGAAAGACCGTGATGACATCCTGTCTAGGATGTCACATGATAAGACTTTCTATTTTAATGACGTGATTATTAAAGATCAGGCAAATACAGTATTTTGGACACATTAGCAGGCATGACACCTTAATGAAGACCTTACTTGAGGGTAAAATCAAAGGTAGACAGAGATGCAAGTGGGAGAGTAACATCACAAGTAGGACAGGTTTCAGTCTGGCAGAGTGCACCACCAAAACAAGAGACAGGGGATGTTTATGATATGGTACAGCCAACCTTCGTTGCGGAGACGGCACTTCATGATAATGTTATTAATAATTCCTTGATGCTTCTTAATACTATGATTCGTTTACATAAGTTAAATCTGAAACATGCATATCCGCTTGTGGGTTTCATGTCGGAAGAGGCGACTTCATTAGGTTTTTGGCCTGGAGATGTCTGTCATATCTCATGTGGGATCAAGATGACACAGAAGTCATGCTGAAGTCGATGATGTGTCATGCCGTTAGGCGAAAATATTGCAGATAACCTGTAAACCTTGCCACAACGCATTCAATTTTCCGGAGTACATCCTGTTAATATGCAGGATTTTGAGAACGAAAGCAGAAGAAATTCATATTTATGTGTAGGCCTATGTGTTATTTATGTTAGTTACCTCCCAGCGAAGACACAATGGTCCGTGCAGATCAGAAGCTGTCGTATACTGTACTACACTACGACATCGTTTTGACTGTTTTCGTCTTGTCCAATAAATTCCCATTCCATCTCCATCTACACTGTCCAGACATGATCCCGGACACACAAGGTATTCGTACGAGCTTCGAAACTACCTGTCCAGCAAGATGGCCAGTGAGAATGTGCCTTTATGGTATTGGCTATCTGCTAGACCTTTGGAGGGGGGGGGGATCGGGGACCGCGTAGTACAGTGGTTAGCGCACTTGCCTCGAACACAATGGTCATGGGTTCATTCCCCAGTTGACGCGGAAATGTTTTTCAGATCGCGACGGATCCTGGGTCGACCCAGCCTTAATTTGGTACTGGGTTAATCCGGGAAGCAAAGACTCCAAGTTGGTTGCCGCCCTCATATAGCAGGGCCACTGAAATGTGAGATCGCTAACATCTCACATCCCTACGGCATTTTAATAAATGATATGGGTTAACTTTTACTTAACTTTATACCTTGGAGTCGCAGGAGACCGTGTCTGTCCTGATCGTGCCTGTATACTGTTTGTCTTGATTGTGTCTGTCTTGATCGTATCTGCACACTGACTTTCACCATGTAGCACTCAAGTCCGTAGATAAATTATAAACAATATCTTTGGCCTTGTGGCGCTACATTTTACACAATTTCTTGGGGCCTTGGTGCATTAACCTATCTTCGGTCTGGATGTCACTAAATTATAGATAATATCTTCGGCCTGGCGGTCACTAAATTATAGAAAATATCTTCTGCCTGAAAGTCACTAAATTATAGACAATATCTTCGGTCTGAATGTCAGTAAGTTATAGAAAATATGCCTATCTTCGGCCTGGGGGGCACTAAATTATAGATAATGTTTTTGGCCATCGGGACACTAAACTATATACTATATCTTCGCATATAGGCTATAATATATATTTATATATATATATATCTATATATATATTATATTATATATATATATATATATATATATATATATAATATATATATATATATATATATAGTATATATATATATATTATATATAACATTCAACAGTTGAAGGAATTACATTATTCAAGCTTGGCTTATATCTATTTTGTCTTCCGTAAGACGTGTGTCACATAAATGGATAACCACTCGTTATGGGCTTCCATGCAATATTTATCTTCTTGCTGGGTAGGTGCATCTCATTTATGATACCCACGTGTGTCAGGGATCAGGATTTTGTCCAGGAGACATTTCTATGCAGTCTTCAAACACCTCAATAATATTTGAAATTGTCGCCCTTGTGCTGTCGGGCCCGGAAAGGGGAGCAAAGAATAGCAACACTGTTTGTCTTCCACGCATGTCGTAAAAGGCGACTAAGGAGGTTATGGGATGGAGTTGGCTATCCCATCCCATATAGGGTCAGTCACCTAAATCCATGCTGAAGTCGGATGTGTCAGGACGAAATACGCAGATATCGCAGCAATGCTGTAAACTATGACACAACTACATTCCCTTTCTCTGGACTACATCCTGCTAATCTGCAGGAGTTTGAGAACGAACGCAGAAGAAGAAAAAGTTTGAAATTGTGAGAGTCGTGCCTTCTTTTTGTTGTAGGGGTATAAGCACGTGATCAATGTGAATTAAATTTCAAGTTAATCTTGAACATCTGGGTATCTTATATAAACTACGTTCTGATGTAACTAATGTTCATGCTGTTTAAGTGCCTTGTCTTTTTTATGTTGAGAATCCCTCTGAGTGGTCTAACTGATGGTTCAAACTGGTTACAATTATGTACACTCACGTAGTCAAATGTGAAGATAGTTGGCGGACATATAGACTTTTGAAATTCGTTGTCTTGAGTTAAATTCTTCTTTGATTTAGCCCGACGTTGTCGCCACATTTTCCTTGCCTTGGCTTGTGTACTATTTCTTCTTAGGCTATCGAATACATTCGAGAACTCCTGTCCAGGATCGTCATAGTTACATTGCAAACTGAGATCACTTATTACTGGAATATATTCATTGATATCTGCTACAGGACAGAATGTAGTTCCTATCGCCTGCGGTTATTCCATGCTGCTTCTTTTCTTGTGAACTATAGTCACTGTTGTTGAGGACCTCGTCAATGTCGGCGTATCGGTATGCGTAACAATTGTCGCCGTAGCTTTCTCTACACATGGTACTACCTTCACCAGACCCTAACTTGTTTTGCTGAAAAATTTCTTTGAATTGATCAATCCCGTATGTGGACTCTGCAGTTGTTTGGTGCGAATGGGTGTGGTCAGCAATTGTTTGGTGTGAATGGGTGTGGTCTGCAATTGTTTGGTGTGAATGGGTGTGGTCAGCAATTGTTTGGTGTGAATGGGTGTGGTCTGCAATTATTTGGTGTGAATAGTGATCGTCTGCAGGTGTTTTGTATGAATAGTGATCATCTGCTGTTGAGTAAATACGATCATTATCATCGATGAAGACATCATCACTGAGTGCATCGTCGTCCAGAAAAAATTCCAGCGTGACCTCATCGAGACTAGTACTCGTAAAAATGTGATTTCCAGCTGAAGTGTGTGCTTATGTTCTCAGGCATATCAGGTGGCGGCGACAGAAAACTGGAATGTCTGGAGTCATTCAACGCCATTCGGTTTAAAGTCTGAGTCAATGACGAACATGGGTAGAATATAAAATCAGAATCCGTTTCCGAACTTAAAACAGATCCGCTGTCTCCAGAAGATACTCGCGTGTCAATCGCATGTGATAACAAACTATTACAATTTTTTTAAGGTTACTGGTTCAAGGCGTGTTTTTCCCAACTCACATTGATGATCCACCTCATTTGACATGCCATATCGATACCGATTGTCTTGTTGAGAGCAAGGCATGGGTGTGTGATCGTACTTGGGTTCATAAATTAAGTTATAAGGATAATAGTCTCGTCTCTCAGTGGAATGCATTCATTTGGTATTCTGTGAATGAGTCTATTTGAGATACACTCTTGGTATGCACACGAGTCGTGCAGAATGTGATAATCATGTCC